>CAJHUC010001592.1:0-33168 GCA_905146915.1 Ostreobium quekettii
ACAACCCTGTTTTCCCATCAATAACGTGTGTTGTGAGAGAGGAAAAGGGGGGGAGTGTGCTCATGCCCATGTTGTGAGGGCAGAGGATCCAGTGTGGACAACCAATACGGTGTCCAGAGGGAGTCGTGGTTTCCAGTGGGACACAGTGCATTGTAATTCAATTGCGGAGGAGAGCATGCAAGATGACTGTGGTATATGGAACAATTATTGTTCATCAGTGGAATGGAGACTAACCCAGGCCCTGAGCATGATGGGCTACTCCTGACTACGTTGTCTTACGAGGCCTCACTTTGGATTTTGATGCAGCGCGTTGGGAGGCCAAGGCAAATAAATTTAGCAATCGCACCAGAGCCTTATTGAAGCAGTTTCATCAAGGGTGGATGCCCCATGCCTGCCTCGCATAACTCGCCACATCTATCATTGCGGAAATGGGGGAGGGAGCCACTAAGGTTCCCGTCGAAACAAGTTGGTCAAGGCAGTTCGGCAATTACTCCCAAAAGAAAGCCTTATCTGAGCAGGACTACCTCGCCCACATGTCTTGCAAGCCAAACGAGGTTTGGATCGATTTTGTTGATCGATACTTCCTCTTTGCGGAGATGCGCGACTCAGTGTCTGAGCAAGCCAAGGCGGCGGAGTTGTTTAGCAAACTTCCTAAGGAGTTACGGCATCAGCTCAGCCATCTCCTGCACAAGGTCACCTGGAATGGCCTGTTTGATGCGATTTGTGGTGTCCGACATATTGTGAGGGGTACAAAACGGTGCTGTTCGAACCCATGGAGGTGGACAATCATATGCGCCATTCCCATGACCCAACGGCATATGACGGGACCGAGGATGCTTCCATTGCCCACTCCGGCTTGCGCCAGGGCGACGGCTGCTTCCAACGCCCATTGCTCCGTGGGGACACCATCAATTTTAAAAACATTGATGGTCCACATAGTCTCATGACTGCGTGGGAAAAAATGGTGCCGACATCATCCTCTTTCTAGCGTGACGGGATGGAGTTTTTGGTGAGAGGGCATCCGTAATGGGGGTTCCGGGAATTTGAGGTGGATCCTAATGATGATTCCACCCGAATCCATGCTAGATTTGCTGACGGCGAGGACGTCTTCTGGCAGGGCTCCTTTCCTGACTGCGCGGGCTTGGATTGGATCCAGGACAACTTTGCTGACGGTGAGGACGATTTATGGATGAACATTTTGATGATTGCGAGGTAGACTTGGAGGAAGAGAGTCACTAGGTCTTGGCCCTCCCAGTGGCTTACCGCGCTGCCCAGAAAAGGTCCCTTCACATCAAGGTCAATATTGAGGGCAAAGCTATTCATGCCCTTGTTGACACGGGTGCTACATCCTCCTGCATTTAGCAGGCGTTGGTAAAAAAACTTGGGCTATGGGGGTTTGTGGAGCCATGTGCGGACAGGGCCGAGGTCCGTCTTGGCAACGGCGTGGTGGAGCAATTCGTCGGCGCCGTTGCCCTTCCTGTCCAAGTCGAGGGTGCAGATATGTCGATGTACATCTAAGTCCTTCAGGGCAAAGGGCCCGCCCTCATCATGGGGTTCACTTTCCTCAAGGCCAACACTTCCTTGTCGATTGTGGTGCCAGGACATTGACTATGAACGATGGTGGCTCCCAATTCAAATGTCTTCCACTCCAGACTGATTCTGTTGGGCCTGTTCTCCCTCCCACTAGTGGCCATCCCCCTTCCTGCCAGGTTGTTCATGGGCCCCCAGAGGCTTTGATCGTTCAACATTTTCCAATCAAGGGGCGTCTACCTCCGTGCCCCGCGAAGAATTTTTTTGGTGGTGCAGCCTATGATTTGCACTCCTACATAGCTTTGTCTTCACGCAGGGCAGCGTCTGATGGTTGGCATTGGCGTGGCGTGCCGTTTCCCGTAAGGCACATGTTGCCTCCTTGAGGAGAAGTCCGGGTTAGCTCACATGTATAGCATCCAACTTTGGGGGGAGGGGGGGGGGGGGATTGATGGCAACTACCGCGGCCGCGTCAAGTCCATCTTGCTCAACATGGGTTCTAAGGTCATTCCGAGTCCTATTAGGAAACGGGGGCTGGCGCAATTTGGAGGCGGTTGTCAGCCACGGCTGAACCATCTTCAGTCACCGGGGAAAGGGGTACCAGCTAGTTTTAAGTAAGATTGGAGTAGTGGGAGTTTTTTAGATTTTACAGAGCGACCCATCTACCCCCTTATTGAAAGAATGGCCTTTTGCTTTTGCCATTAATCCATAGTATGGTGCTAGGCCCTTATGAAATGCGATGGATTAATGTGCCGTGCAAGTTTCCTTTGGGTTCTTTGCAAGAATGTTTTGTGCCTCGTCCTAACCGCCACGTTACTTTCCTTGTTAAAACTGATGGAGTGTAGATTTGGGGGGGTCTTAAAATTTTTTTCTGTTGAACTGCAGCAGTTAATGCCTCGCTATGGTCTGCTAGCATGTCGCACCTCGGTTCAGTGGTTTTGGGTTCTAGACAAGGGGGTAGTTTTGATTCGTGAGGGTCATAAGGGATGGGGTTTTTGTCGCTTGGTTTGGAAATTCCCCAAGGATGCGATTGAGACGGCTGTCACCCAATTGAGGAAGCCAAGGTGTTAGAAAAAGTCTGTGTAAGTCGGGGCAGTGTGAGAGGTTGACTGTGAGCCCTACGTCATTCTGGCATTCGAGGTACCCAAGAAGAATGGCTCGACTTGGCCTATGCTAGACTTTTGGAAGTTTAACTCCTGCTTCCGCCATCAGCCGTTTGTTCTAGTTCACTAGGAGATATCGTTGGTGTCTTTCGCCCATTTTGTATTGGCTCGGTGTTGGATTCGTCCAATGCCTATCTGCAAGTGCGACTTGCTCCACGTTTGTGCTGGGTGGTGAGGTTGCTAGTGGCGCGCCGCTTACATACAATACAATTCATGCGTTTGCCTTTTGGCTATTCCAACAGTCCGCATGAGGTTTTATGGGCTTTGTGGCCTACTGTCTGGTGGGTGTCCCAATACATTCAGTCTCAAAATTTTTATTGTATAGACGATATTGTTTTACTTTCTTAGCCTGAGTCCCAACATCAACGGGATTTGGTGATTTTATTGGCATAATTGGAGAAGGACGGGTGGCGCGTGAACTGGGATAACTGTCAATTTTGCTGGGATCGTTTTGAGTACTTGGGGGTGACACTGACTCCTTCTGGCATGAAGCCTACCGATTCTGTATTGACTCAATTGGGCTGGCGCCAGATTTACGGATGGCTAAACCACTTTGCTCACTTTATTTGGTAGGGGCATTAGGTCTTGGTGGCTTTGCACACATATCTTCATTTTCACCATATAGGTCTGCGTCCAACATAGCAATGGGTGACAAACCGAGTGCGGTCATGCAAGCTGTGTCAATTGTTCCATTGACCACAACCATCCAACCCATTTGGTAGTTGGCACGTGCCAAAGCAACCTGACCAAGTCATTGGTTAACAATTCATGGGACCTTTTCCTGAGAGGAAAGTGGGAAAAAAGCAATTTGTTCTTGTCATCATGGACATGTTGACTAGACAAACGGGGGCATGCGCAATAATGGGTGCAGGAGGAGCAGACATCGTGCAAGGCTTAAAGTGGTGGACACAATCACAAGGGACGCCTTGAGTTTTGTGTTTTGACATTTGGAAGGCCATGCAGTCTAAGGAATTGCAGAAATGGTGTACTCAAGAGGGAGCGACATAGGAATACTCCCCTCCTTACCATCATGCGTCTATTGAATTTGTAGAGCGGTTCAATTAGACACTTTTGAATTGTTTGAGGTGCATGTGGGCAGAGGAGCCTAAGAATTTCGCCAGACGGTCAAGCAGGTAATGGAGATTTACAACGACACACCACTCTCTTCACCAAAAGAGACCAAGGAGACTCCCAATTCATTGGTGTTTGGGTCACCAAACCAGTTGTGGAATAGTCCACAAGTTGTGTGGAAACAGTTACACGAGTAGCATATCAGCAACGTGTGAAGGCAAACCACAGGACAAGGGGCAAGCGCATCCAACGGATGTTCAGAGCAGGAGATCAAGTGTGGTTATGGAACACGAAAGTTGAAACACTCAAGGACAAGCTCGAGCCATGGTGGAAGGGTCCGGGGCAGTTGATTTGCCCCATAACAAGTGCAGTTTGGGAAGTCCGCGGGCCAGAGGGGAAGGTATGGGTTAGACACATTGATATGATTCAGCCGTGGATGCAGTCTAAAGTTATTCAACAAAGTGACTGTTTAGCGTAGGGAACCGTGTGAGGGCAAGGAAGTTATGGGGAGTAGTTACGGGAGGATGATGCAAAAATGATGTGTCTGAACATGGTGAATGCGGTGATAAAAACACGGTGAATATGGGGGGATAATGGTTGGCTGATTGGGAACATTTTTCAATAAACACTATTTGGTGGACGTGCTTGTCTTGTAATGCATCTGACCAAGGCCTCGTTTCCTGTGCCTGGAAGTGACTGTGTGCAGGTGTGCGAGAGCCTCGGTCAGCCTGATACTAGCAACATATTGATTGACATTCAATACACAGATCCATTAAGTACACAGGGTGGCATCTCATATCCAAGCCTTATTACTACCGTGCAATTGTCATACGCATGGTAGTGGGTCATATATCAACCATAATAGTGTATTGAGCCATGGGTGATCGGCTGTACTGACTAGGGTGATTCACTTGTTTGTGGAAACATCACAAAAAGGGTGCACATAATGCCCTAAACTATAACAAAGTGCGACCTGCTTGTTACCCTCCTCGCGGCGCATCCCACATCAGGGAGGCCGTGCATTTGTTGCGTGACCAACTCATAGGATCGCGACTGGGTCCTCTTACAATTATCTCCTTAACTTTACACCACCCTTATTCTTACTCCTAAGGCTAGCAATTGACTACTCATAATGCATTTTTGCAGTGCTTTCTCTTTGTTTTCTTTTTTATATCAGCGATGGTGGCATACTTGGGTTATTCCATTCAGAGTACACAACACATACAATACATATTTTTTGGTACACTCATTACAGATGTACATGGAGCCTTTCTTAGGATTTAGTTATAGTATTAGAATGTAGGTGTAGGGTGTGAGGAGATGACCTTACACCAATTTAATCAGAGTGCTAGATAGAAGAACGTACACTATAAAGCCAACATTGTATGTTTTTATAGAATTTTGTAATAATATTTGGTTATAGTGAGTGCATAGGAGGGAGTGCAAGTGGGTGTTCATAGGTGAACATAGGTGTACATGGGTAATATAGCGTGGACATGTGGATGATCCAAGGACAACAACACATGATAGTTATTGAATAAGGTAATAATTTGAAATACGTTGTGGCATATGTGCAATTTTGCAGGGTTATAAGTACTGCAAAGGGCCAAACCTGCTGCAACGATGACTTGACACGATCACACCTCTCTCACAAGTTGTTACTGCCCTTTGGGCGGCTTGTAGCTAGGACCCTCGATGCATGACGGATATTTGTATTGATGAGTGACAAGGCAGTGGAAGCACCAATGGGAGGTGAACCGGTTACAACATAAGTGATCCATTGAATGAAATGGTGGTTATTATGTGGTGTCACAAACAGGGCATTTTTGCACCCATGCCAGTGACCCTGGCCCATAAAGGCCTTACACGGAACTTTCAGAGGGCCATTGCCATTTGGTGGCCTCCCAAGAGCCCCCGTTAGTGGAAGATCCCCTATGCTATTATTGTTACCATCTATCCCCCCATCCTCAAGATGTCCATATGGTTTGTTCCTGATTATTCACCCACTATTGCTGTAAATTGCCTTATTCATCTTTCTCCTATCATATTAATCGTTGTTGGTGACATCCGAAGTTATACAAAGAAGTCATACCTAGATAGACAAAACTTTTGAATTATTGTACTTCTGAAGTAATAGCAATAAAGCCAACAACACAAATATAAAGCAAGCACTGAATTGAATTTCATGTTCTACTTATAATAGTGCATATACTAAGATTACATGATGCTCTCACCTGCTTACATGGCAAACAGACTCTGGTTTGCCTTCCAAAAGGGAAACTTGTGGCTCGCTGCTTTCTGCCTTGTAGCGAAACCACCTTTCTCCAATTGATACAGAATCCTATTGAACTTCAAAACACATAATGTGATGGGTTAAAACAAGGAAATTAAGAGTGTTTAGAAATTGGTAATGTATACATCCGTTTATAACATTCATGTATTCACAATGTATTTAAAACCCTTTTGCTCCTCCTTGAATGAACGATCATCTTACTCTTTCACAACTTTTGTAATTATCCCAAAAATTATATCTTCTCAATGATATTGTAAGGGACATCTGCAACAAAACAATAAGATAAGTGCAAGTGCGGGGTGTCGTGCAATTTGTGGTAGGGTAAAAGGAGCCCAAAATGCTTGAATGAATTCAAGTGTCAATATTTGATTTGGTACACTTAGAGTCAGATCGATGTCAAGCTCAATGCCACCCTCCTTCCAAAGAATCTTTGGAACTATGCCATTCTCAAATATTTCTTGAGAATACATCTGATGCATTCTCAAGAAATATTTAAGGATGGCATAGTTGCAACAATTACATAAGGTTGGAATATGGGGTATCCAAATGATGGAAGGTGATTTGGACATGTTTAGAGTTGTCAATAGAAATAATCTTTTGCATTGAAGGTTTGTTACTGCATCGAGAATCTTTAACACATCATGACCTGTTTGTTGCTGATCAATAGTGGTTTCATGGTTTACTCCAGCTCCTTGAGGGCCACGTCCACCACCACTACATACACAAACTGCTTGCGACAAGCAACAAAGGCGAATATCACAAATAACAAACAACACGACAACACGAGTTTCTTTTCAGCTTATTCTGCTTTTGCAGCAATTCGGTCAGTTCTTCATGTCACAAAGGCCCCCCCCCCCTCCTTCTGGTGGCATCAATTTAATGTAAACGAAACAAAATGGAAACAATCACATTATTTAACTATGTAGCAATGCATCATGGTTTTGTTAAGCAACACACTATGTTCCCTAGCAAGAGGGTGTCAAGTGTTGTAGGGGCAAAGTTGTGCTTTAGGTGATGTTTGCAATGCTCACAAAGAGGTAACACAACACGATACTTGTGCAATGGTTTGTGGTTAACAAAATACCATATCTGCCATCCTCAAGTCAAATGACAAATTACTTGCCATTACAATCAATGAAGAGCATTTTACCAAAGGCGCAATTGTCATAAAGCCAAAAAATACCACAAACATCTCTTATTGAGATTGAAGAAATTCTCCCAAACTTTGTTCTGATGATAAAATGCAGTAAATTTTGTGCTAGCAAATGTTGGTATCAATCTGTTGAGTATTGAAGTCGTTTGGCACTTGGCTAGGTAGCAAAATCAAAGGAGTACTATAGGAGTAGTACTATAGGAGTAGGTCAACACAGTCCAACAATCATGATCAAACATGTCAACCAAATGCTCATAAGCACTGGTAGTTGTTTTGCAAGCTTGTGGCAATTATAATTGAGGAGGACAATTTTGTCACAGCTCTGCAAAACAGCCCATAAGTCCCCATTGTCCCTTGTTCAAGCATTTCCAACACATAAAACGAAGAAAACTGCCACAACACATAATACAACCTCAACTACCACATCGCTCAACAATGATAAGCACGTGTTACAATTGCCCAGACCTTGGGCAAATGAGCCAAAGAACTTCCATACTCGCCAGAAAAATTGGCATTCCACCCAATTCAGCATTAAGCACCAACCAAACAACATGAAAGAACAGTAATGGAAGAGAGGGGGAGCGGCATCTGTCACCTTACTGTAGTGGCTGAAATGCACCCCAATTGGCACCAAGCATCAACCAAAAGGTCGAAGAACATCCTAAATTAGCTGAAACCTAAACAATGAAGGTGTTTGGTGGCCCTACACCTAAATTTCAGGCAATCCCTCATTTACATTTGCCCATTTCCGTTAAGATAGGATAGTTGAATGCCCTATTCCATGTGCTCAACCATGTTGCTTATCTATTTTGGCTGGTGCTCAGTGCTTAAGCATCTCTTAGGCATTCCAACAAGAAGACAACTTCCAAACATCACTAGGCCAACACCCACTTGCTTGCATTGGCTGCTTTGGCCATTTGGTCTAAATGAAGGACACACAATGCCTCCTCTTGTTGTATTTCAGGTCCTATTGTGGCATTGCCAAAGCCTCCACAATGATTGTAGCATTGCTTATTGCATGCAAACAAATTTGAAATTCTGGGGTGTTTTGTCCATTTTCGACTGCTTTTTGGACGAATCTTGGTAAATTTTCTCAAGTGGGGTGGTGAAAAAACAATGGTCATGATGATTTTATGCACCCATACATGACTCCAGTTATGCTAATTAGACCTAAATCACAAAGATATGTTGCACAACAGCAACTCAGGTGTTTGGGGCATCAAGTGCTCATAGACCCTATCTAATAATGAAAATGGGATCTGGATCATTCAATTGTGCATACTCTTATTTGAGATTATGGATGACTAGTGAAATGCCCAACGCAAAGACTTGGCCACTAATTCCATTTGCCTCAACACACTACTCAGCAATGAAACAACAAGGGGAAATTTAGCATGATTTGGTCACATTCTAGCACATTGAAAATTGCAGATACATGATTATCACGAATCCAACACAACTGGAATCCATTTAGAAATATTGTGAATGGGAATTTCATTGCAAGTAGCAACTCCTAGTGGTTCCTATCTGTAAATTTTTTTAATTTGGCCTCTAGTCACCTTCTTGCAACCTATATGATTTGTTTGGAATGGATGGTTTTCATGGGTGTCAGTTGCTTGCATGCCCTCCAATAGTGGGAGAGCTGCCCTGGGCTGCTACCAAACATCGATGGCAACGTCAATGATGCTTGAGATGCACGGCAACGGGTGAAGCTCACATGTGCATGGCATTGCCGTTTCGCATTGCTTGTGCACTCCTTAAGAATTAGAACCAAAAGTCTGTTTCCTTGATATACAATCTGCAACACAATTGCTGCACTAGCATGTTGTGATGCAGTGCAATGCTTCACAAAGGGAGGTTTCATTGGAGTAATGGAAGGTAGTATGTGATGCCGGTGGCACCACTTACATTGGCCGGTAGTACATTAAAACAGTTGTACATTAATATTTGTACATTATATACTTTGTTACACATGATTGTACATTGATTTACAAGTTAAGTGTGCGCGGAGCACACTCTGTAACGTCTCCCATTGGGTTTCGCGCTCTCTCGCATGCAGCCCCCGCGTAGTCCTTGCTAGGACCCACATTAGTATGTAGATTTTAGTATGCTTAGTGTCAATTTGATGTAAAGCTCAACCCCAACCCCATCCCACCCCCCTCCTCTCCTTAGCGTCAACCCTTATGTTGGTGCCATGATGGATTACAACACTGGTTAACAATGGCGTACAACTTCTAATTGTTTTTTGAGAAAAAATATTCACAGTTGTACTAGTTTTAGTGGGTCGGAAATTGTGATCTAAAAGCCATGATTGGCAAGGTGGGCGGCCTCAATGGCTGTAAACTAATATATTTTAAAGCCTTTCTTGAAAATTGAACACATCAACAAGGTTTAGGAACAAGTCACCAGATATTTGCTACTGATCAGCTGCAATTTTGGGCATCTTTGCTCCTTATGTCGATTTTGTGGCAATTGCATAATCTCTTAGCGTCACAATTCCCCCCACCCACCCACCCACCCAGCATCAAATTCATGTTGAGCATACCAAAATCGACATAGTGCCCTTCCTAAGTGGTCTTTAATTAGGCAATGTTCTTTACAACGGACTATATTGGTCTCTTGGACTAAACACATGAAATAAGGTTTTCAAAAGCACTGTGTTGGTCCCAAGGCTTTGGATCTGGTCTTCATGATTATTGTGAGGGCAACGAATGTATAGCAGATAATTATGAGGTGAATGGTGTTAAATACAATGCGATTACGCATTATGAACACAGTGATAAAAACATGGTGAATATGGGAATGGTGGGTGACTGAATGGGGACATTTCCTGCGAGCACTATATGGTTGATGTGTTTGTCCTATAATGCATCTGCTTGCGGCCTCACTTCCTGTGCCTGAGGAGCGACCGTGTGAGGGCATACGGTTAGCCCGATAATCATGATAGCTATATTCTCTATGCTCGGGTCCGTCTTGCAGAAATACCGTTCCCAATAACTCATGTTCAATACAAGGTGAAGTAGTGCATAGTGGGTAGAAGGGCTGACCAATTGTGTTCTAAGCTTATGGGTGGCACTTACATCGAGCAGGTGAGTCTTACCTAGAGTGATCACAGTATGCAAGGAATAGTCCTTGAACACTCAGTAGTACAATCGTTCACAATTTAGAGAAAAGCAAAGTGGATAAGAGAAAAATATTCAATATCCCAGGTAGGAAAGCCCACTATGTGACCTTGGTTGTAAGTACATGGGAGCACTGGTTAACAAACAATCCATTAGAAATTGTGCCCAATTCACAGGTGGTGAGACCATGGCATTGACTTGTTCCCAATAATGCACAATTTGTCATTGAGGTAAGCCGAGTCATGGTCTATGGTGTTTGTGGGCTTTTGCAGGTTTTCCAATAGTTGTGGGACATGTCTCTTCAGAACAACATAGTCCTGTTGTGAGTCATGATGCCATGGTTTGGGAGGAATCAATGGATGTTGGATGACTACAACCTTATTGGCTTCTTGGCCGTGGCAAAAGCAGAATCATTACTCAGTGATCATGACATATTTTCCCATGCGCTGCCCATGAGATCTTTCCCAAAATGCTAATTCATTGTGTCTCCCAGAAATGAACGCTTAATTGCCTTGCCAGCAAGGCCATCAATTCTGTTTTTGTATGCCTTGTTCCAGCACTCTATATCTGCATTCTGTGGGAGGCCTCCCTTGTTGCTGCTGGCGGTGTGGGTTGCTAATTGCCTTGTTGGCACCAACATCAATTCCTATACATGCACAGCCCATTTCTGTCTCCGTGTTGCTGAAAGGGAGGGAATCATTGGTGGATTGCGATGAACAACGCATTGCTTTTTCTGGCATGAGTGCAAATTGATGTTTGTGAAGGTACAAGGCCGGGCACGCGCACGCTGCTCACACAGTGCCCTCCGATTAACCCGGTGTACTTGGCGGTTGGGCCCGTGAGGCAGCGTAGGTGCCTATGTACTGAGTGCCGATGCCATCTTAAAATAGCCTTGTTCCTTCCCTTGTAACTCCACACGCTGCATGGAGCAGAGTCAGCTCGATATTACTTCCCATCCGTGCGCTCACAGGAAGTACGGCAGGCCTGTGTCATGCTATCTGGAGGAGCCAGGTAGCGGGCCCCGAGGTAGCACGCCGGGCTGGCAAGCACCCGTGCACTGGGGCCCAAACGCGGCACAGGCGGGTGGTGAGGGCGGCCTGCGAGCGCGCGACGGTGGCGCCTCCGGGGCACCTGCTCCCGGCACTCACACCTACCTGGATTGGCAGCGGGGGCCGGGAGGAGCGGCTGCCCGGGAGGGGCCAATGCTCCCGGCGCGTTGCGCCATTGTGGGTAGCATGGTTGGGAGCCTGCGGGGCGCAAGAGGCGGGCCCGGATTGACGCATCGTGGGCGCCCAAACATGCCATCCATGGGGGCCTCGTATGCCCACCGCCGCTGGCAGAGGTGGCCCCCCGCGAGCCGCACGAGGGGTACACGGGTCAGCGCCTCGTGGCCGCCCATTGGCGCCGATCATGGCGGCCACGAGGCGCCAGAGGAGCTGCCTGATGGGCGCCGCACGGGCGCCCATTGGCACCTCCCGCGATCGCCTAGAATGGCCCCCAGCCAGTTGTTCGAACGGGCGTCCGCGAGGTGCAAGATGCGCGAGAGGCTAGGTGCCTCGCGGGCACCCATTCGCGCCACCCGCGGTCACCGGGAACGGGGTCCGCTGATGGCACGAGTGGGCGGCCGCCAGGCGTGAGATGCGCCACACGATCGGCGGATTGCCGGCGCCCAATCACACTGCCCACCCTGCTTTGAAATTGCGCCTGCTAATGTCTTGATTGGGCGCCCGAAAGCCGTGAAAAGCACCTAGGGACTCGCGCCTCGCGGCATCCATTTCCGCTGCCGGCGCTGGCCCACAACGGCCTCCGCCGGTGGCCGAATCGGGTGCTTGCAAGGTGCGAGAGGCGGGGCCTGATTCACCCTCCAGACGCCCATTCCCGGTGCCCGCGGTGGCCTGGAACGGCCTCCGCCGTTGGTCAAGTGGGCGCCCATGGGGCGCAACGTGTGTCGCGTGATTGGCGCCTCTTGGGCCTCCATTTTTGCCTCCTGCGGTGGCCTGGGACTGCATGCGCGGGTGGCAGGAATGGGCCCCGCGAGCTGCGAGAGGCGCCAAGTGATGTGTGGGAATGGGCGCCTGCGACGCGCCACTTGCGCGCCCTGATTGGGGCTTCGTGGGCGCCCATGCCCCCCGCGCGTGCCTCTTTGGAACAGTCCCTTGGGGTGGTGTGAATGGGCAGCGGGGAGTAGTGAGGGGGTCGAGCTTTTCGCACTTCTTGGCCGCCCGTTCCCACTGTCCGCTGTAGGCCGGAACGACCTCCGCACGTGGTGGGAATCGTTGCCCACGAGGCAAGAGAGGGGCTGAGTGATTCGGCTATGCGGGCGTCCACTCCTGCCACCCACAGTTACGTGATAAGGCCCTTGCCAATGGCGGGAATGGCCGCCGGCGAGGTGGGAGAGGCGCACCCTAAGTCACCCATCATGGGTGGCCATTCCTGCCGCCCGCGGTGGCCTGGAACGGACCCTATTGTTAGTGCGAGTGGGCGTCCGTGGGGCGCTACAGGTGCCACCAGATGGGCGCCTCCCAAGTGCCCATTCCCGCCTCCCATGGTGGCCTCGAACCGCCTCCGCAGGCGGCAGGAATGGGCGCCTGCGACGCAGGAGCTGCGCGCTCTGATTGGCGCCTCATGGATGCCCATTCCCGTTGTGCATGCTGGCTTGAAACGGGCCCCCCGGGGTGGTGTGAGTGGCTTCCCAGGGGGGAGGGGTTGCGCGCCATCCATGACTTGCGCCTCCCGGGCGCCCATTCCCGCTGCTTGTGCCGCTTTGGAACGGTTCCCATAGTTGGTGCGAAAGGGCGCTAGGAGGAGCAAACTGTGTGCCATAACCCACGTGTAATGGGCGCCCATTCCCGCCTGCTGCACCTTGGAACGGCGCCCAAAGGTGGCAGGAATGCGCGCCTCCAATGCGGCTTGAGCTCCTCCACCTTGCGCGGCAAGCTCCGCACCCTGATTGGCGCCTCCCATGCGCCCATTCCCACAACCTCCATGCCGTTGCAATCCGCGCAGCTCCCCTTCTTGTGCAACGCTGTCGCGTTGCCTTGTGCCTCCGCTCCATTCCTGGTGCTCTTGGCCTTGTCACTGGGGTTTTGTCATGGGCGGGGGCCAATCACATTTGCACTCGCTGCATTCGCGACCTGTGCTCGCTTTGCTCGTGCCCTGATGCCCACTTTGTTGCCGACGCCTCCAAACCTCGAGGCACGCCAACAACAAGAGGCGCCAATCGCTCGCGTCGAAACTTTACCCTTGGTCGGAGGGGCGCACAGCCAGCGCCGCGAGGCTTGCCGCTGCGCGAAGAGGCCGTGTTTGAACGCCAGCGTGGCAGTGGGCCTGTCGATGCGTTGCGGGCTGCCGTTGTGCTTTGGGCTGTATTGTGGGTGGGCCTGGCTTGACTGGCGGCAGATTATTTTTAATACCGCCGGGTTAATAATTCAAAATATGTTGGTGCGTTTATGCACAACTGATGGTGAGCTTATTACTGGGGCAAATTTCAACCCCTTTATGAAGTAACGGACCAAGAACTATTGTCACCATGCATTTTGCTGTTCCCAAGAGATAGAGGGGCACACAACTAGCTCTCTTAAAATGTTGTGTACATTTCCTACATGGCATTCACCAGCCATCAAAATGATTGTGTCAAGTTTGTAGCCAAGGCTATGGGACTCTTGCATTTAGTCACCATGCCCACGACTTGGCCAATGCTTGCATCAGACTCACTTTTGTTGCCCTAGTCATTCCTGCAAAGGCATTGGCGTTGCATTGTTTTGTGCTCAATGACACTATAGCTAAACCTTTGAGATGGTGAGCCGATGCACATTGTAGTGAATAGCCTTTTGTCCGTACCTCCTCCCTTCGCCCATAAATGCATACTGTTGTCATGTGTGAGTAGCCATGGCTAATTTGATGGCCCCAAAGGTCAGTAGAGAAATTATTGTGAGGTGGATAAAATTCTTGGATCAAAAACTGCACAGGCAAAAATACTCATAGGTTCATTAGGCCTTGAATCCCAGGACAACATTCACCCTGGAACAACAGCACTTCAACACACACTTTTGCACAAGAGACTATACTCACACCCATATACCCATGTGCTTTATCCGAACACTAAACTAGTGTCCCAATAACAACACCATGCACATTGTTATATTGACTATTCACCAACGAGAGGAAATTGCACACCAACTGACAAGGGAAACCTGCTCAGTAAAAGTTGTTTGCAGAGCGCTTCACAAAGTTTTTGGCTGTTGGATAGGCAATAACCTCAAGGCTGCCAAAATATGAGCATATCACTTACTTGTTTTTTCTCCAATGGCACCCCAAACACCCTGGTTCCTGCTATGGCAATTGCTTGCGCTGTCACATGGGTGCTAGATGGATACAACATCCTCAGCAAGCCCACGACAATGCTCCTGACCTGAAATACATCAAACATAAAACAGCCATGAAAGGGCAAATGGGGAAATGCCCATGGCATTGTCCCTTTGCGGGAGACCCTTCCCTAAGGAGTGCAAAAGTCCCCACTCCACACAATGCTTGCCCTCCTTGCTCTTTGAACAACCAAAAAGGGCACATCTTTGACACTCAATGTCACTATACCTAGGAGCTACTTGTTTGTTGGAAGCAATTTGCCTCCAACAGACAAGTAGCTTCCAGCCATAGTGTTGCTACAACAATCAATATCATGGACCAAAAGCACTTCTCTGGGTGCCATACATATTGAAAGCCTAGTGCACTCCTGTAGCCACAGATACAATTGCACTCCATGTCTTGTAGAGAACACTAGTGAAGTTGTATGTTATGACTTATATCATGGCTAATGACCGCTGCAAATGACACCACATTTCAAATCATAGCAGTGCAGAGAATTGCCAAGTTTGTCATTGTTTGAATGACTTGCAATCTGAAACATGTCTTGTAGAGAACACTAGTGAAGTTGTATGTTATGACTTATATCATGACTAATGGCCGCTGCAGATGACACCACATTTCAAATCTTAGCGGTGCAGAGAATTGCCAAGTTTGTCACTGTTTGAATGAGTTGCAATCTGAAACCCAAAGAGTACACAAGTACGCACCTTGCAATGGGTACCCAATGTTCACATATAGTCTTGGAATGCGCATACTTGGGGAACGTTGCCACAAAACTCTATGTGCCAGCCCCACAGACCACGCAACACACAACACTGCTGAACATGCTTGCATTTGCCAAACGCATCACAGACCTCGTCATCGGATGGCTCCCGCGGGTTGACAAAGCTCCTAGTACCTTGCAGCTGCCTCAACTGCTGCATGATTTGTTCTTGAGAAGCAAATCGAACTACAGATGTTGGTGCTGCGGGGGTAATTGCTCCTTGGATTGCTATGCTTGAGGTCGAACCCAAACTTGCATCCACTTGAGAAGTGTGCTTTGGGGCCATTGGATTTCCCGAAGCCGCTACTGCAGTGGCCATGGGCTGCCTCCCATACATTTCTGTTGGCATCAACCTACAGCTCTGCCCATTGCCACTATCAAGCTGAGAGGTGGGCACTGTAGTTGGCATCGTTGTCATGCTTGGCCCCAATGCACCGCCGAAACCTCCTTGTTGTTGAGTTTGATGCATCTGGCAACTTTGAGAAGGGTCCCATCCAGAAGTGGGTTGCACCAGCAAAGCGCTTGCAGTATTTGGCAATGCAACACCCATGCATTGTCCAGAGTCTGCACCAGTTTGGCTGGGCATAGCTGTTGACGGACTTCCAATGCTTGATCCAGGGACATCAGTATGCTTCTCTTGTTGCTGACCTTCAACCATCAAGGAGCCTTGTGAAAATTGAGAAGTAGGTTGGACAATGCTCATGGATTTGCCAACCATCGTGTTGCTTCCATCTGACCCCCAGCGCACAACAGGTTGGCCAGGCATTTTAGTTGTCAGTGTTGTTGTGCCTGATCCTGGGACAGTGTGAAACTCTCCACGCTGTTGACTTCGATGTATCAGGGAGCTGTGAGCATGATCCCATCCAGATGCAGATGAATGCACCAACGAGTCTACAGCATTGGGCATCGCAGCACTGATGGACATCCCAGGCTGTACCCCACTTTGCAATACATTGCTTCCACAGCCCCCCAAGGCCCCTGAAGGTGTATGTGCCATAACTGGCGGCTGTTGACCTGTCCTGCAAGCCAGCACATACAAACAATCATAGAAGCAAGTGCTATACTAAAAAAGAAGTAGTTGGCAAACACTGGCAACCCAGTGCGCTGCTACTTGCAACGCATGCTCATCATCAGCTACACAATCATGAGTTTGACATCAAAGTTTTGGGAATCCAACAACTGGCAAGAGGCCAATTAGAAACTGATATAGGATACTGCTCACAACCATACTCTGTGTCGTTGGTGCCGTTGGGTTGTCAATACATGTGGTTCGAAGCAAGAAACAAAGGTAACTATGGTGCTGACCTTTCGCTAAAGTGTATTGAGACAGGACTTGGGGGGCAAGCACATACTTGAGGAGTGATATTCATCCATGCCTACCAAGATGGCAAGAAACTATCAATTATGCTGATGTCATGATGTTGGCAACACGAGGCTGCTTTGAATCAGCCCACTGGATGCAGGACAAGCTGCTTGTTGTCCTGCCCATTGTAGATTGTCAATTTCCATGCTTGGTTGAAAACCAGCCACTCAATGTGGTGCAAACTCACCACACAACAGAACCTTCTCAAATAGTGAAACTCAGAAATTATCCTGTTATCTGATTGGCACAGCAGATTGTACAATTCAAGTACAATGGCAGCTCTGTGGGAGGTGATGCTCACAGCAAGCACGATGCAGATGGTGGTTGATGTGGGTCACGGCACTGGCAACAAGTTTTCTCACCCAGCACTACCAGGTATGGGATTTGAAACAACCTTGGCAGTGATCAAGTAGGTGGGTGAGTGTGTCACCTTTTCTGTGGGGAGGACTCCGCTTGCAAATATGTTGTTAGGGAATGAAGGTGGTTGCCTCAATTGATATATGTTGGGGCAGATTGTGCGGAGTGCTTGGCATGGCTGGAACAAACTCATGCATCTTGGTTGCAGGACATGATGCCATGCAGCCAGGCAACGGTTGCTAGATTTGCATATGTTCTTTCATGATGAACAACATGTTGGTGTGGTCGTAGGTTGATAGATGTGGTGAGAACTTGAGAGATATTGGCTGTTGTTCTTTTGGTTGAACAGATAGTGTTCACCTGCACTATATTCATCGCAGGGCTTGTAAAAGTCAATGGGCTGAATTTACGCATACCATTCTTGTATTCAACACACCAATTGCCAAGATATTCAAATTTGGGAAGTTAAATTGAGAATCGTGGGTTCAGTTCAGTGGCCAGCAAAGGAACGACGAATGATCCGCACAATAGGCATGATTCGGCAGATGCATCTCATTAGGTTGAACCTGACTGGCATCACCAAATTCTGGTCAGTCTTCTGCATGATTAAGCTCAGTGCAGTAGTCGAAATGTAATTTTTGCTGGAGGCTGCCAAGAACCTGCTTGTGTTTTTCCACACTTGCTGGTTCAGCACACGATTCCACAGCAATTGGCACTTACATCTGGTTTTGGAAGCCCAAGTTTTGCATTCCTTCTGTAAGCCCTTCAACATTGATGTCGTCCAGGAGGCTTTGAAGCGTTGTTCTCCTGCCTGATCCGGCCACAGAGCCGCCAGGAGCTGCTGCAGCGGCAGCGACATTCAAACCGACGGGTGCGTATTCCGTAGACGCAGGAAAGCCAGGTGGAAGCGCTGCCGCCTGAATCTGCCGCCCACCCGCCCGGCCACTGGGCACGAGTGCGGTTTCTTGTGCCACCTCCTGCGCATTTGCAACCGGAAGCCCTGTGCCGCTGGGCCCCGTGCGACCGCCCATTTGGTGGCCGAAGGTCTCTGGCTTCTTCCACGAGGCGAGCGTCGCTGTCGCTGTGTCCGTGTGCCCTCTCAAGCCTTGATCAGCATTGCCGAGAATGTGGCGCTGCGCACCAATGCCCGCAGGGCGCTGATCACCGTACGGCAGCTGGCCCGCGTGCGCGGCTGCTGGCCTGGCGCCCACGCCCTCGAAGTTCGCGGGCGTCTGGCGCACAAACTGTCCCGAGACGTTGTGGACCATCGATTCCTCACTTCCATCGGGATGCGACATCTGCATGCCGACCTGCCGCGCCTGCCGGTGCGCTTGCTGCCCCTGTGGGTAGCCGGCCGTCGCTGTTGGATTGTCCCATACTCCGTCGCCCGCCCACCGCCCTTGCTGCGCCATCGCTGCGGGACCAGGAGGCACGAATAGCGCGGTGCGGCGCACCTCGTCCGGCACCTACCCCACCCTAAGGCGGTTTTTGTGAGCTTGGGCACCAGAACATCCGACGTCAGCATGTCAAACCACCCCACTGTGCCTTTCAACGCGTTGGCGTGTGGGCAGTGCCAATGCATATGCAGTTTGTTGCCAGGTGGTGTGGAAGCGCGGCTTGGGCAGTGTGTCGCTACGCGAGGCTGCGGAAATGGACGCCCTGAAGGCCGAGCTCCAGCGCAAGCGGAAGCAGAAAGAGCTGGACTTCGGTGGGAGCAAGTACGCCAGGCGCGGGGAGGTCGTGGACAGGCAGCTGAAGAGGCTGAGGTCCGAGGAGCGGAAGGAGCTCGAGGATAAGGTAAAGGGTGCGCTGAGCTTCTCAGAGAGGACAAGGGCCGCTGCGATACTCAAGGGGATTCATTTCGATACATGGAGGGTGATGTGGAGCCCGGCAATGGACCGCTAACGGCTGTCAGGGCAGGTTCCAAGCGCCAAGCTATGACCCAACAGGATGCGTCGTCAGCGCCAGCCCATTTCGCTTGAGTGCTCGCAAATGTGCGTTGCTGGCATGCGAACGTTTGCTACTGCATAGACTAGCAATTGTGACTGAGTGAAAAAGGGGGTCGTGCAGGCAAAGAGACAGAAAGATGATGCGGGAGTCCCTGAACCAGACAGAGATGAAAACACAGGAAGAGATGAAAACACGGTACAGGTGAGGTGAAACTGATGGCTGCAGAAAGATTTCAAGAAAAAGAACAGGCCATGCAATGGCCACCCTGCTCCAGTGCATAGTTCTTGAGAGTGCCTATCACAAGGCAGTGAAGTCATAAGGAAGCGCCTGCATGGAGACAGTGAATTTTGTGACGCAGCTGTCGTGCCTAGGGTGGGTGTATGTTGGAAGACAATTCATGCTCTGTCCATACTGCGCAAGCGAAGATACTGGTGCTGAATGACTTTCTGTGGTCCCAATACTGTGCAGCCATTGCTGGAGCTCAGCAAGCAAGAAGTTGTTCGGCGACTGAGAGCTCTTGGGCAGCCTGCGACACTCTTTGGTGAGGTAAGCCTGTGGCCAACAAAACAAAAACTTACCCATCGTGTTCCAAAGGGCAGTTCACTGTTCACTTGTGAGGAAGCACAAGGTGCCAGTTGTTGCTTTCGTTGCCATGGTGCAGGGGTTGGAATTGTGCATGGCCATTCTTGCTCTTGTTGTTAGGGCAGTGAACACAGCTTGCTTGGGACTTTTTGTTGATTGTCTTCCAACAGAAGGAAGCAAGGCTGTTGGCATTGTTGATGTCAACAGGATGATACAGCCCGTGCAGCACGTTTGGTGAAAGCTGAGGAGGAAATGAAGGTTGAGGACGAAGCGATCGGAGGCCAGCAGGCGAACACGCTGCTTCAGCTTCAGAAAGAGGACAAGGCAAGCAGGTCGGTGGCAAAGGTGGAGGCTGCACTTGCACATGAAAGGGCAGCAACGGAAGACACCGTCAATGAGAAACAGGTAGAACTGGACAGTGACTGCAGGCTGCCCAGAGGCATTCCATGACCTCATGTGTGCTGGCTTGGTTGATGCGTTTATTGGTTGAACTGGGGATCCATCATATGAGGCAAGGCTCACCAGTGCTTGTTAGCCTAGCTGTCTCAGTGCTTATTTGATGCCTTTGCTGGGTTTGGGGATTGACATCTTGTCTGTGGCATTTTCATTGGAGGTACACGTGGCAGATGTTGGACATAAGGCAGTTGTTATCATTGTTAACAGCAAGCTGGAATGTGACATGCCACTATTGCGTTGATATCACCAATACAATTCGAGCAGATTTGCCTCATATCTGCTGTCGCTCTTGTGCTTCAGCTGGCACGATCCTGTGTGTTCACAATCCATGATTGCCCCACAGGACACTTCCCAGGCCATTGTGGATGCAACTTATGAACAGTTTCAAAGGGCTGCAGCACGGCTGGCATCCACTCGTAAAGAAGAAGATCTGCCATTTGAGGATAGGATTCTAGGCCAGCTGAGGAGGTGGTGTGAGGAGTGGAAGGAGGATCTGGATGTGCGACCAGCTGAAGTCGCTGAGTCGAGATCAGGCCATCTGGCCACTATGATGTACAGAGAAAACATGAAGCATTTCGAGGCATTGTTTCAGAGGTTAGAGAAGCGGGAATTGGATGAAGAACTTGTGGCAGGCCTTTGGATGGTGGTCAAGGTGAGTGCCAATGAGGTCGCAAATGCTTTAGTTGCTGAATCCCCCAAGAAGCTGTGTTTGCAGACAAGGTCACAATATGTTCTTGACAATCTTGCTCACTCTGGCCCAGCTGGATGTGCCCACTATTTTGCTTGCAGCATGTTTCCACTGTCATTGCCTGGGTGTGGTGCAGGCTATGAGAGATCGCAACTACCTTCACGCCTATGACATATACTTGAAACTGGCCATTGGCACTGCCCCATGGCCCATTGGTGTCACAAGTGTCGGCATCCACGAGCGTTCAGCACGGGAAAAGATTTCACACGTTCGAAATGTGCACGGTGAGGCCCACATAATGAACGATGAGGCAACACGGAAGTACTTCCAAGGTCTGAAGAGGCTGATGACATTTGTGCAAAGAGCATATCCAACAGAGCCATCGCGTAGTGTGGATTTCAACTCTGTGAGCGATCCTGGAAGGTGAGTGTTGGCAACTGATTGTATGCTTCCCTGCTCATGTCAGCTCCTCTGGGGTACTCTGTACTCTTTGTTAACATTCAGAACTACTCAGCAGCCTCATTCATTGGCAATGAAATAGACGTGACGTGAAGCCACTGTTGCACTGATCTTGCTGTCTTCAGCACTGATGTTCACCCCCTTCCATACCAATTTCTCTGTTGGCAGCAAGATATTGCTGGAACAGAACAATTCAACTCTTGAATGCGATTCCCAACAAGACTTGTATAATCGGTTACTAGTTGAATTCGTTTGATTTCACTGGCTGCCCATGCTGTGCCTCCCCAAGCCAGAAATGGTTTCTTTCAGTTTGTAGCTAAACAGCGTCCGATTTCCCCACCTCCCTTCCCCCTCCTTCACCCACACCCACACCCACACCCACCATTCTAGCACTTGCATAAGCATCAGCCTGTCAAAGAGAATTGACTGAGAAATTTGGCAGTGAGACTCGAGTGATGATTTGCCAAAATGTGAAGAGCATCACAATCTGTTGTTGGGTAACATGACTGTATCAAAAGGCCTGCTGCCAATCAGTCTTGCAATCGACTGGGAATTGCAATTTCTGAAGTCCTGTCCCATCATCACCCCAGGAAAAGAGTTTGAGCCTCTCAAGGCAGGACACTTGTGCTTCTGGTGGCAGTATAGTCTGTAGTTATTCATGCCGTCCCTGCTGTGAGCCGCAGCCATTCTTATGCTGATTTTGTACTGGAGCTGATCTGAAAGAGTCTGGGGTTAGCATGCCATCATTGCTATGTGGATCACGGGCCTTAGCTAGGCAGGGGTCTGATTTGCATGACACGTCAACAACTTCGAACCTTGTGATGGCTCTGTGTCCAGCAGTAGCCCTTGCAGTATGCTGGAAGTACAGTCCAGCGCTCACTGTGCAAGTGAATGATGTAAAGCTCAAAATTGGCTGCCGATGGGTTGCACAGACAGGAGCAATGATTTCATTAGTTCCCAACTTGTATTGCTTGCATGAGACCTGTCAAGTCAATGCGAACCGTTGCCATACTGCAGGGGAGCGGCGGGAGCTGGATGTGATAAGCAAGCCTTGATGGAGGCTGAGACTATGGGTGTGGGACCCAAGGCTCTGGGCCTTTCTGATGCCCCACATTTTCTGGAGAAAGATGGCAGTGTAAAAGTGCCACCACGCTGGATTAACATTCTAAAGCAGAGTGAATTGGCAAAGAAGACGTGGGAGGGAAGTTGAAGCTGTTGGGCGACAGGATATCTTGCATGCATAATTGGGAAACTCAAGAGCAAGCAAGAGCAGCATGCGTTCGGTGCACACTTGCCATTGTGGAAGGCAGCTGGGGAACTGGATTGTGGCTTGTAGTCCAGACGTTGGTGGTGGTCTTTGTCGTTTGCTTTGACTTCCTGCCAGTGGATATCAGAAGCTTTTATACTTTTATGTCTGCATACCCTCTTGTTGGATGGCTGCAAGCAGCGTGCAGTGTTTGAGTTTGCAAGTCTGATTGTAGCACATCTTGTACTACACTGCACACTGGCAAACTATCACAGATATATTACATTCCCCAGTTGTGCACAAGATTGCAGATGTTTGCAACACCAGCAGCATGGGCGGGGTGGTCTTGGCTTGGTCTCTTTCCCGGATTGCATTCTTGTCTTGGTGTTTGTATGGGCACGCTTTGCTCTCCTCAGCTGGGCAGCATCGGCACAGCAGAGAGAGTGCTCCATGAAAGAACATTGTAGCACCATCTTCAAGAATGTGTGGTTATTTCAACCCATCTGGGGATCCTCCTAAAAGACAGCAGTGCAAGATGTGAGTGGGCAAGGACAGTCACTGGCCAAGACAATAATGTGCTCAGCCTGCTCATCCAGTCGTTGTGGCACTGCAAAGGCTGCCTTGTTGCTGGAGAGTTTGAGCCACCAGGCATGGGATGCCGATTTACTACAATTGTCCAGTCGCAGAAGTCGTATATCCATCCCGTCTTAAACTGTGCTTTGTGTCCAAAACACAAAACACGTGTAAAGCATTCTCACCATGATAGGGTCGGCCTTCGACTCAAAGTGCTCTGTGCAGACTGCAGTCTCCCGAGCACTGGTCCTCAGCTTATTCCAGTGTTCAACTCCCCTCAGAATCTTGCTGATGTCGTCCTACACACTGGATCGCATAAGAACAAACCGGATACAAGGGATTTTGTGCAGCAACATTCCTGATTCACTTCCGCGCAACGACGATTGTGCCAATGGTCATGTTCCTTCAGGAAACCCCACAGGGCGGCAAAACGCCTTGGACCATCTCTCCTTGACGAGCTGTGTCTTATCCGCCTGGCTGTTTTCACAGCATCAGATTGGGCCACAATTCGGTTCTCCTCACTGTGAAGACACCGGAAGTCAAACAGCTTTGGCGCCCTGCTTGCATGGCTACTGTGTCCCCATGCAGAGCTGGAAGGGCCCAGGAATCGGAGCGGGCCAAACTGCGCCGATGTACGCAAAGACAAGACGACAAGGCCCAGAAACTTGCCAAGACGCAGATGTCCTCTCCAGGGCCCCAACCGCCTGTTGACGACAATCCTGACGGCATTCTGTCACAACGGAGGCCCGGCGCCTTGATGTTCAGCAAATGCGCGAAGTAGGCACCAGCCCCATGTTCTGGCTGTGGCCTCCACCGGTGGAGCCGCCTTTCGATCCCCAGAAGGGCCAGACAGCGCGTTCTTTCGAGGTATGTCCAGGAAGCTCCGCACCTCGATCTCTTCCGGCGTCGCCTGGACGCGGAACACATCGAACGGCCGTCGAGTTGCCTTGGCCCGCGTCTGGACGCCGTTACGTTTCTCGTTGGGCACTGCTTTCTTAGCGTCGGCCGCGGGCATGTTGGGGGTTTTGCGGGGCACTCCAGGAGCGCCGGTGTAGATTTGGCGGACCCAGGCCTTGGGGCCCCAGGGTGCAGTGTTCTCAATAGGTGGCACGTGTGCAACATGTACATTACTTCGACCGCTGCTACCCGGGCGCCAGCGCTTCCAGCGCCACGTGCGCGTTCATCGCACTGCGGGTGCCAGCCTTTCAATTAGGGGCTTCGCTAAATTCCCCAAGCTAGTCGGTTAATTCGCACGCGCGGAACTTTGGTCTGTAGTTTAGATTGCACAAAGTGCCATTACAACACCTTGGCCTGCAGCAAAATTGCCAATGCATGTAGCGCCAACGTTG
This sequence comes from Ostreobium quekettii, assembly GCA_905146915.1. Taxonomy (NCBI): domain Eukaryota; kingdom Viridiplantae; phylum Chlorophyta; class Ulvophyceae; order Bryopsidales; family Ostreobiaceae; genus Ostreobium; species Ostreobium quekettii. Next base: position 24,481 of record CAJHUC010001592.1, read on the forward strand.
GATCCACTGCCCGCAGTACGTTATACTGTAGGCTTCTTTCTCAGACTGTCGACTCCTTCGCAGTTTGTTTTTGGGCTCATGCCACACTGGCTCCTAAAAAAAGCCCCGGCACGGCGTATCCTGAGCATTGCCAAGACAAAGACCGCACGAGTCGGACCCTGGCCGTCCACACGTCAGCGTGCCACGTCGCGGGTCCCTGGCTCTGGCGCCCACTTTTCCTGCCCCGCACACACGGCGAGGCCCCAAACAGCCATGGCCAACGGGGGACGCAGGCAAACTTGGTGTGGCCGCGCAGCGCTGATAATCCTCCTGTGCTGTTGCGCTGTTGGTGGCGGCTGCGATGCGTTCCGTCATTCCGGCCCCCGCCGTGGGAGGGGCGTTCACGTTGGAACCGGCTTCCATGCCCATTCTCCAGTGTGGGAGGGTCCAGAGCCGATATACCTGTGCAGCGAGCACTACAGAAACACGACACTCGACCATTTTGCCTGGGTGAGGGAAAGCGACCGCTGAACGTGTTCGAGGGTTCGGAACACCTTGCCTGTGCAATCTATTCCTTAGCATCCACTGGTGCTTCGGAAAGTGCTTCGGCTGCAGCGCGCTTCTTCTTATGCACTCGGACTTGTCCATTTCATCAGTCTTCATGGTGCTCCTTATAGGCACAGAGACTCAAAACACTGTTGCTCAGGAGGGGGCTGCCAGCTGCATACCCAATCTCTTCTTTCTTTTTGGATCATTGCTTCTTTTATGGGGGTGCATGCTTGTGGCTGGTTGGGAGCTCAAGGATGCACTGTGTGTGCAGGATCCTCCGGAAGGGCGGGCAACGTATTCTCAAAGATACTTCTTGTGTGACAGCTACTGGAAGTCAGGGCCAGATGGAGAAAAGGGACCAATTTTTGTTTATCTCGGGAATGAAGCTGATGTCACTCTGTGAGTGAACCCATTCCTGCTGTCAGCAGCTTCTCTAAATGTGAAATAGTCACTTCTGACGTTGTGTTGTGGTGCATGTTGTTAGATATCTGAATGCCACAGGGCTGATGTGGGAGAACGCACCCAATTTTGGTGCTCTGCTTGTATTTGTGGAACACAGGTGAGTCACTGCTAGACATTTATGCAGGTAGGCACAAGTGCACGACGTCTAGAAACGGGGCACAGGTTTCACGGGCAGGGTTCGGCACTGCAAACTTCTGGTTGTGAATTTGGAGTTTCAGTACTCTTCAAACGGCTATGCACCTGGTCTGGGAAGCAACAAGAGGTTTGAGGCCCAGGTCTGGTGCTCTGCAAGTGCTGTTTGCATGTGTGTTAGCATCGTTGTTGGATCATTGTGAATTTTGAATTCATCAATCTCCCACCCAGTGCAGACTTGTCTAGCCCACTCAGATGTTCCGACATCCCAGACCTTTGATCTTTTTAGGCCATTTGCCAAACTATCAGATCCTATGGAACTGGCTCCCCAAATTCACAATAAGAAATTGCACTATCTATGTGTCATTGAGGGTGTGTGAGCTCTTCCTGTTGGAACATGAATGACAGCAGGAAATGACCACAGCTGTTGTTCCAATGCACAGATACGATCAAATGGCCCGTTCCAATGCATTCACTGTGCACTTGTGTAAGTTGATTGCGGTGTTCATGGTTGTACAGGTACTATGGCAAGTCTGTCCCTTATGGTGGCAAAAACTCGAAGCAGTTCCTGACAACTGAGCAGGCCATAGCTGACTATGCTGAGTTCATCACAGACCTGAAGGCTGAATTAAATGCAACACACAGCCCTGTCATTGGTTTTGGTGGATCCTATGGTGGGTATTTTTGGCGTGGGTCTGCTGTTTGTTGGCAAAGCCGCCAATGCTACCAATTATTATCTCCGGTGAAGCATTGCCCATTGCCGCAGCCACATGTGGATTTTCCTTTGCCAGAATTGAGGAAAGAAATAATGCCAAGCTTTGGTGGAAACACCTTGTGTTTGCTGTGTATGTGTGCTGCACATTCCAACTCGATTATCGTGTACCTCTGGCTGAGGTATTTTTGAGGTGCTTTTGTCCAAAGGTGGTAGAAGGCTTTTCAGACTCAGTATTTGTGCTCAAGTGTCAGTTGGAGAGGCTCCATCTGACACCAGCCTGGAAGATCCCCTTGCTGTGTGGGATACTGTCCAGTCCTATGCAGGCTACTAAGCTGTTGGCCCCCAGCAAAAACATTGATGATGGAAAATGCACATGGAGACAATTCGGTGAATGGATTCAAAGGTTGTAGGCCTGAGCCGTTCCAAAGCCTGTAGCTGGCTGTTGCTGGTGTATGGTGGCTTTTGTCTCTTGTACTGTGCTGCATGGATGTTGCCGCCGCCGTACCGGTGTACTTCTGCACCGGCAATCCCAAAACCCTTTGGTGCCTTTGGTGCTCGACCCCCTCAAGACGGTAGATCCTCTTCTCTATCGCCCGTGGATTGGCTGGTTTGCACCGTTGGAAGAGGTTCCGGGGGATCGAAAAGATATCGATCAGATATACATATATATATACATATATATATATATACATATATATATACATATATATATGTTACATATATATACATATATGCGCGGCGTGAGCCATTATAGCCCCCAAACTGCAAGGATTGCTGCTTGTCTCGGCTGTTTTGTCAAATGCAGTCCAAAGAAATTAAGGCTGCACATAACAAACATTTATGTGGTGAGTGCCTTTCATTGTTGAGGAACAGGTAAGTAAAATGAGCAGAGAAGCACACAACACCCAAAATTTGTCCCAACTCCTAAATTGGCAACAGTATATGTCTTGCCCAACTCATGATGTGTAATGATTCTCTCAGCACTGTTTCTAAAAGATTGCTGTCTGCACATGTGGAGTGAGTTCATAGCCATTCGCAATTTCCACTAGGGCCAACTGAGCCCACTGAGAATGTACAGCATGAAGGAACCCTGCTGTAGTCGATCCTCCTTGTAGCAAGATCAAGAATGGGCCTGTGAAGCTTGCACACTGTTGTTGTCTAGTTGACAGTTTTTTGGTGCATCTGGCTCCAAAGCATGATGCACCATGTTTGGATCGATGTCCTGCCCACATCTTAATGAAAGATGTGGGCCACGTGTCGCTTTGCAAGAGCATGCAAAGCGATGTTGTGCTGTTTGTGGTTGTTTCTTTCCAAGAATCTTGAATGAACACCTTAAGCGCATGTTACCAGCTGACACAATATTGTACCGATTGTCCTTTGTGTTCATATATTTGTATGACCCACCCAGGATCCAATACAGCTCAATCAAGAGGTGGACACTCCACAAACAAGCCTTGAAATCCACAGCATTTGTCTGATGCTTGCTGGTAGGAATTTGTAATACCCAGTGCACAGGATTTGGTTCCCAAGTTAAGGATTTGCCTTCCACAGGTGGAATGATTGGAGCCTGGATGCGCATGAAATACCCACACATATTGGATGGCGTAATCGCAGGATCAGCACCAATATGGACATTCATTGGGGAGGTAAGCTGGCAGTGATATTCCCAACTAGTGCTTGAGACGATGAATTTCTTGGCTGAGAGCAGTATATCAGTGAATTTCTCCGCCTACATGATAGCAAAGTGCCGTTCTGTCTTTGTGAAGCTGGCTGCATGTCCATGAACCAAACTAGTTTTCCCATTCAGCTGGCTCCAACTCCAGTGTTCCTGTGTGCACATATGCGGACAGGATCCACCCGTTGATCCTGGATACTATGGAAAGATCGTCACATACGATGCAACTCCTGCAGCTGGATCAGCCGCTTCATGTGTTCCGAATGTTCAAAAGGCTTGGTCAACAATTCAGGAGATGGCTGGAACTGTCCGAGGTAGCCATGGAATATGGAACAGCTACCCTCAAACTGTTGCGATGCATGGAGTGCACGAATACTTGTGCATTGCGTTGAGTTCTTTTTATGGTCACTGCTATTATTGCTGGTTGCTGATCTGTTTGTTTCCTTTGTTGATTGCTGGTGCAGCCAACAAGTAACTGCTGTTGCATGGATCCGTATGATAGCAATCTTGTTGCATTGAACACTTTGCCAATATGGGATTGAATGTTTGTAACGTGAGGCCTACCTCTGTGCATGTAACTAATGTCGATGCCTTGCGCATCCTCTCCCTCAAACAAGATGGCCTGGACATGCCATGTGTGTACCTCCTTGCATGCACCATAGGATGTTTCTTAAAATCGAAAGTGTAGCAAGATGTTGTGATCAACACTGCCATGGTGGGGCTCACTGACAGTGTCCCTGGACACCTGCCTGCTGTACTGCTGCCAAGGACATGAACAAACATGGATTTGGATACTGGACATGTCTACTCACAGCCACACTCCTGATGCTGACTGGGTTTGCATGTATGCCTGGATTGATATCACCGACATCGCACATTGTGCTGTTGATGGCAAGTTGTAGTGAGAACAGAGCATGCAAGATACATAAATTTTGGACATCGTGGCTTTGTATTAGCTATGCATTGTCCTTTGACAAGGCTTCTTGCACTGTTCCTGTTCGTCAGAATCAGTAGAACAGCTGTGGTTTGGTCGTTTAGTGCCAACACGTGCCACTGAGACTGACAGAGGTTGCTCATGTGTGAGCTGTGCTCTTCTTCTCCTGCATCCTTTGGCGATGCAACATACCTGTAGAACTGTTGTTCACAATAGGTTGTAGATGGGTGAAATGCCATTCCTTGCCCAACACGTCTGCACAATCAGTGCAATGTCCTGGCAAGTGTGGTTGAGTGTCCCACGCCATTCCCACACAATCTCACTGAGCCACATCAACACCAGAACCACTGATTGGAAGGCTCTCAGCATTCCACACATGCAAAACCACTGTCAAAGCTCTCAGTTATTTGGGTCGCCACGGGGAAGAGGAGTTTTGGTGCAGCGTCTGTGAGTCGATACACAATGTTGATGCCAAATTATGTTAATTGACATCGGTGGACTGCAGGTGCCCGTGCTGTAAAAAAAGCGATGACTATTTGTGATGCGGTTGGGCTGGAGGGTGCAGACTCAGCTCTTGCACTAATGGAGTGGGTGAGCGATGCTTTTGACATGATGGCCATGGGAATGTATCCCTATGCTTCGAACTACATGACCAACGGGCAGGGTTACTTACCTGCGTACCCGATTCGGGCAGCATGTTCCTTCTTGTCGGAGCCCTTGACTGGGGTAGACCTGTTGGCAGGTGGGCAGGGACGCACAGTTAAAAATCAGGCTCATCGCAGCCAAAGGCCCATGCCTGAGAATGAAAGCTGGATCCTGATTTTACTGCCAAGTAATGCAGACCTTTGCATGGACAAGGGGTGATAGTGATGTGGGTGGGTTGATTGGCCGTATTGGGTACAAGTTTGCAAAGTGCCCATGACCAGCAGCGCACTATTCAATGTTATCCAACTGTTGGTCACAGATGCTCTTTGTTTGGTTTGGAATGATTTGCTTCATTTAGCCAGTGGCAGTGATGATGTACGGATCCTGAGAAGACTGATTGCGAGTACCCTTGCAGTTAACATAGTTTGACATCATAATCATGTTGCATTTTGTTATGTTATCTGATTGATCACATGAACCGAAAAGCCCGTATTGCACAGATTGCCAAGGCCTGGGAAAGTTGTCAACGATTCAGGACATGTAAAATCAGCACTCTGGATTGTGCAAAGGGTCCAATGAAGCAATCTTTGGTGTGTCAAAGGAACGGTGGAACCAGAAGGGATGTGTGCCGTGCCATTATGCAGGACCACGGTGTTGTTGTGTTGCTTTTCACCTTCTTGTGAGCTGTGACTTTGTTTGCTGTCAAGGTCTTGCCAAAGCTGCAGGGCTGCTGTACAACAGTACTGGCGATGTGGAGTGCTTTGACTTCACTGCTGCAGTGAACAATGCGAGTGCTGAAGTCGATGACATGTGGAACTGGCAGTCATGCACCGAAATGGTCATTCCAGACTCACGGGATGGTGGTGGGTGCAAAATAGTGACAGTGACAAAGCTATACATGGACAGTGGAGGTTGCTGGTGTTTGGCAGCTGTCAGTGTACGGGAATATAATTTCGAGGCACACAACTGCCCGACACAATGATTCTGTTGCCATCTCAAGTCGCTTGTAATTGGTCTGCTGCCTGTTCCAATCATTAGGTTGGATTGATGTGAATTCATATACCCCAACTGACCCACATCGCCTTCCAGGTGTTTAACCTATGCAGCCGGAATGGTGCTGGAATGGGGAACTGGGGAATGTGAGAATAGGGCGGGACCCGCGCAGCCTGCTGGATTGATATAAAATGATGTGCCCTAACTGACCAGCATCTTATAGTTGAATGGGAAGAAGCAACTTGTCTATGTACACCAACCTGGTGACAGAGGAGTATTGCCAACACCAAAGTTCTTGGATGGAAATTGCTTTAGATTAATTGTGAATCATGCCTGTAGATACCATTGGTGTGGCTGCAGCTGTTGTTGGCTACCTTGCATTTCTTCTTGATCCCTGATCTCTGCTGTTGAATCTGGTTGTGTTGCAGTCAGTGACATGTTTTGGAAAAGGCCTTTCGACTTAGACGAGTATATGGCCACATGCTTGAAAACAGTGGGCGCTTTGCCTCGTCCTCTTTGGGCTCAAACTCAATGGGGAGGTAGACGTATTGGCACAGCCTCGAACATCGTCTTCAGCAATGGGGAATACGATCCCTGGAGGGGTGGTGGGGTGACAAGTCATGTGTCAGACTCTATCACAGTCTTCACCATTGCTGAGGTGGGGACACAGTGGCATTTTCCCGTCCTTTTCCTTTGGCTGTCCACATGTTTGTGCCAGTCCTCAGAAGCACGCCATCTGCTGGCGACCTGTGGTGGCACCGTGTCAAAGGCATACGTGTAGGCTATTGTGACATGGAATCGACAGCAGCTGTTGGAATGTTTAGACTGTGCAGCTGATGGCAACTTCCACGTCAAAATCGAGTGTTGTGATATGCTGCCATGCATTGCTGAAGTCCCGCACCAGTTAGCACTTTGCTGTTCTGCAATGAAATCTGGAGACTCAACTGGCAAGCCAGCTGACGAAACTATTGACAACTTGCCAACAGTTGGCAACGCTCTGACTCTGGATGACGTGACATATGCATTGAGATGTACTCTGCGACTGCCAAGCGTGCATGCCATCCATTGGGGCACCCCTCATAACAAGAAAACGCTGTGCTGTACCTCCGCTTTGCACCACTGGGAATTATTACTGATGACAAGAACGAAAAAGAATCAAAGATCATGAGTGAATGCAGGTAGCATGCACTCTGGAAACATTCATGTGAATTCGGATGAAAAAACGCCCCAGTGCGCATCTGAAATCAGCATGACATCTTGCTCTGCGTCGTAAATCACAAAACAATGCCCGTTGTGTCTACTGATGGTTGCGTTGTGTGGTTGCAAAGTCTGGGCATCACGTGGACTTGATGTTCTCCCATCCTGAAGACACCAAAGCTATCAAGGCTGCAAGGGCCTTGGAAGTGACGAGCATCTCAAAATGGATTGCAGAGGCGAGGCAAAACAACAAGCCTCCACCGGAAGTAGCAACCATTTGATATAATACACACAAACGCCCTGTGCGCAAACTTAGGAATAGGGTGAGTTGCGCTCATGGCAGTGTGGGCTCATGTGGCATCCGAGGTTTTCTTTTGCAGCAGAGATAGTATGCCCTTATTGTGGCTGAGACATTTACGGCATATTATTGGAAGTAGGGAGCTCTGTTTGGCTCGCTTGTAGGCGATGAGATGGGAGCAGAATGGCTGAGTCTATGAATGTGGTTGTTGGCTTTTCGCATTTCATGTAGTGTTCTGAGCGTTCTCTTTGTCACTGTATTCTTTAAGGAGCTTATGTGAACTCGCAAAATGAGGGTGATTGTGGTGTGCCGATTGTGCTTGTCACTGCGGTTTCTCACTATCATTGACCAGTCTGTTGCCCATTCTGTGTGTTGGCGCTGCTTTGACAGAGTGATATGCTACTCCACTGTTCGGGGCATTGTGGCATAGCGCATTTCATCATCTTCCCTCTGGGAAGACTAAAAGGGGGATTCTCTTCCTTGGCGAATTGTAAGCACAGCGGACGACACAAGCACGCAAATGTTGAGAGGCAACAAATTTTTTGAGCCGATTCAGAACACGTCGCACTGGAGACCAGCCAGACATTGGGCAACCAAGAACCATGTGGAAACTAGACAAACACGCAAATTGGCACTGCAACTTTAGTTCTGCGACTTGGAAGGGAGACGGGAGCTACATCAGAGAGCACGGCATTGCCGCCACAAGCAAGGATATGAGCCGCCGCAGGCAACAAACATTTGTTAAAGTACATGCCCCTTAGTGATCGCCCCGAAGGACCCATAGATCACAGGCTGAACTTAATCTTCGCTCCATTGAAACTCCCATTGCTTTGAGAGTTCTAGATCACCACATTGAACTGAACAAATAACCCATTGCTTAAATTGATGATCAATCATAATCAACATCGTCAAGAAATCAATCCTGATTGAACAACATCACGTCACTTCAAATGCTCAGTCCACATGCATCACCCTTTCAACCCAACATGTCCAACCATTACACATGACTTGAGATGTCCAAACAATATTTGCTATCACTTTTCCACCTCTTGCCAAATGCAATGCTGCCCTTTGCACCACACCTTGCTCTGAATCCAAAGATCCATCAT
>CAJHUC010001593.1:0-54142 GCA_905146915.1 Ostreobium quekettii
CAATTATTTCCGCAAATTCCTTCGCGGTTTTTCCCACATGGTGGGTCCCTTGGTCGCGCTCACCCGGGAGAAGCACACTTTCCATTGGGGTGAGCCCGAACAGACGGCTTTTGACTGGGTCCAGGAGGCCCTGACCTCGGCCCCCCTTCTCCGCATGCCCGTCTTCTCTCAACCTTTCGAGGTTGTCGCGGACGCTTCGGGCTATGCGCTTGGCGCTGCCCTCCTTCAAGATGGGCAACCCATTGCGTTTGAATCCCGCAAACTCGGGAAGGCGGAGTTAATTACTCCGCCACCGAGCGCGAGCTCCTGGCGGTCGTCCACGCCCTTCGCGTGTGGCGTTGCTTTCTGGACGGCGCCTCCTTTCGAGTCGTCACGGACCATTGTCCCTTGACATACCTCAAATCCCAGGTTCACCTCAGTTCCCGCCAGGCGCGCTGGTCGGAATTCCTTCAGCAGTTCGACTTTGCCTGGGAATATCGCCCTGGCCGCATCAACTGCGCCGACCCCCTGAGTCGGCACCCCGCTCTTGACCCGACCGACGACCATTCTGCCGGGCCCACTTTGCCCGTGGCCGACACTTCGGCTCCCTCTCGTCCGGTTGCCTTCATTGCGGCGTTGTCTCGTCCCTCCCGCACCGGCCAGGGTCTTACCGGTCTCGCTCAGGACTTGGCGGACGCCTGCATGTCCTACGCTGATCTCCAGCGTGATGCCGCTCGCTATCGGTTGGTCCGTCATGGCGGCCTTTGGTACCACGGTGATCAGGTCTTCGTCCCTCCCTCAATGCGCTTACGCATCATGGAGGCGGGTCACTGTCCCTCCTATGCCGGTCATTTCGGGGAGACGAAGACGGTCGACTTTATTCACCGTTATTATTACTGGCCCCACAGCCGTCGAGACATTGCGGCCTTCGTGGCACAGTGTCATACATGCCAGGTCTCCAAGCCTCGGGCCGGCCCCTCCACGGGGGAATTACAACCTCTCCCCATTCCGGATCACGAGTGGGCCAGTGTTTCCATGGACTTAATCGTTCAGCTCCCTCGGACCACTTCTTTCCCTCACTACGACGCCATCGTCGTTTTTGTGGATCGATTGACCAAAATGGTCCACGTCGAGCCCACCCACAGCGCGATTGACGCCGCTGGCCTGGCCGACATTTTTATGGAGCGTGTGCATCGTTACCATGGGATTCCCGAGTCTATCATCTCGGATCGCGGCCCCCAGTTCACTTCGGCCTTCTGGCAGGCCTTATTGGCTCGCCTTGGTGTGCAGCCCCACCTCTCCTCTGCCTATCACCCCCAGACTGATGGCCAGACGGAGCGCACGAATCGCACTTTGGAAGACATGCTCCGGCGGTATATTGGGGCTGCCCATACTGACTGGGATCGCCTCCTCTCTTGCGCTGAGTTCGCCATCAACAATGCGAAACAAGAGAGTACCGGTTACTCCCCATTCTTTCTCAACTATGGGCGTCACCCTCAGACCCCTTTCTCTCAGTCGCTGCCTCTCAAACAGCGCACCTCGCTGCCCCTTCGCAGCAATGGACGCGGCCTCCAGCGTCGGCCCGCCAAGGCTTGGGCTCAAGCCAACTTGCCCCAAATTCCTGGGGTCCCTGCCTTCCTCCAAGATCGGGAATCCGCGTTACGCCGCGCCAAGCAGTGTTTACAGAATGCCCAACAGCGCATGAAACACTGGGCCGATCTTCGACGGAAGGCAGAGTCGTTTCAAGTGGGGGATCTAGTGCTTCTGTCCACCCAGAACCTCCACTTGAAACATCCCGGTACCAAGAAGCTCTTGCCCAAGTGGCTGGGTCCATTCCGGATTCAGACGCGCATCAATCCCGTCGCTTTCCGGCTGGACCTGCCTGTCGCCCTGCGCCGGTTGCACCCAGTCTTCCATGTTTCCTTGCTGCGCCGGTACATCCAGGGCCATTCGGTGTTGCCTCCTCCTCCTCCCCCGGTGCTTTTGGATGAGGAGCTTGAGTATGAGGTCGAGGCCCTCCTCCAGAAGACCATCGTCCGGCGTGGTCGCACCAGTCAGCCCTACTACTTGGTTAAATGGAAGGGCTATGATATGGGTCACAATTCCTGGGAACCTCTCCGCAACCTCACCCACTGTGAGGAAGCGTTGCAGCGCTTCGCACTCCAGGCTCAGCAGGACCCTTCGCTGATTCGTCCGCCCAAGGAGGCCTTTCAGCCGCCGCTTCGGCGCCCTCCGCCATCTTCGCGCTAGCCCTTGGCTGGTCCCCATGCTCCTCTTGAGCCCCCCCGTTTTGTGTCTTATTTTGCAGCCCTCGTCTCCGGCTGGATGAGCCTGCTCCCCCCTTCCCCGCTGTTCACCAGGCGGGGGTCCTCACGGGACGCTCGATGGATCACTCGCCTGATTTGGCTGGAGCAGCGGGATCCTTGATCCCCCCCCTGCCTTCGGGGAGTACCTGGGGGACCTTTCTCCCCTTTCTTTTTCTCTTGCCCTTCCCCTCCTGGCCATTCAGGGGTTGCGGCGCGCATTGGGGACTATTGCGACCCCTATGGGGTGCCCGCTTTGTCTCTTCTTGCTTGGTACGGGTTTAGAGGCTGGTGTTGCAGGGTTCTCCACGGATTCTCGGAGGGGGGATGTGCTGGACATGCCACCCCCTCCCTTGTTCCTCACTCCTTGTTACGCCTCTTGCCCATCTTGGGGGGGTGCAGTTTCGACTGTACTCCCCTATGTGTGTGTGCCTCTCCTGTCTCGGGCCTTCCCGGGAACCACCTACGCCTTCTTCTGGGTTGCCCGTGGTTGTCTCTATTCGGAGTCCCGCTATACCATGCGCTCCCAGGCCACTACGCCCAGCCTTGTCCGACGCATCCTTCTTACCCACCTCCTTTGGGTTCGGCACATCACTGGTGCAAAATGTCATTTCCCCTTTGCGCACCATGCTGTTTCCTTCGCGGCTCCTTCCCGCGCTATCTCGGTTGTTCGTCGCCCCCGCACTCTCTTCGCCCCCCGTCCCTTCGGCGGGCTTCTGGCGCCACCTCCCCCCCCGTTCACTGTACCTCCCGCTTCTCGCATCAGATTGCCCAGTCCTGTCTTCCTCGGACAACCAATCGTCGCGGGTCGCGACTAGGAGGGGGGGGGGGGAGTAATGTACCGCACTAACCGGTACCCGGGGTTACCGACAATCCCCCTACAGTAACCGGCCCAAGAGGGCTACGGTTACAATAGTGTAGGGGTTAGAGTGCACAGACCGGCACTAGGGCGGTGGCCACCGGTACCTGGGGTACCCCCAGGTACCGGCGCTCGGGTGTGGCCCCAAGTACATAGTACTTGGGGTCCGGTGCTGGGTCCCGGCTTAATGGCCTTCGAGCGCCCGCACCGGTAGCTCTCTCTCACCCCCTGTTGCGCGCTGCCGCGCAACAGTTCCTGTCGCACCCAAAATAGTTCCAAATCCGCTCCTGGGGAATGGCCCAGGAATGGACCGGAATGGACTGGGACGGACTGGGACAGGAACGGGAACTGGTCTGTTCCTGGGACAGGGACAGGTCCGTTCCTGGGACGGGAATGGACACTGTCCCCTTTCCCGTTCCAACTCCATCTGGCTGGGCCCACCTCTGTTTGCACCCCCTTTGGCCTGCCATTGGGTTGGCACATTTCCTCGAGGCATGCTCCGTGAGTAAATCTTCTTGGTAGTTTTGGGCACAAAGCCCCCCTCCATGGCATAGCCTACTCACTTTTTCCAGAAAGACCACCCCATTTTGGAAACACATTTTGACCGCCCCATCCGCGGCCCCCGCATCCGTCCCCGAGGGGTGCTCTCTCTCGAGCACCCCTTTGTAAGCGTGCTGCCCGGGCAGATTGGGAACTCTGCCCCCTGCCTCCTGATCCCCTCGGCCACCTATAAAAATCCCTTTGGGATTGTCTTTGCCGCCATGCAGCTATGACCCCCCTCCGTAGAGCCCCATGAGTTCCCATAGGCTGAACTACCTGATCAACAGGCATTGCTCTGGATTTCAACGTAGGGCTCATTAGCAGGTGCCCCCAGTCCATTCAGATTGGTTGTTTGACACTCGCATAGCGTCTCAGCCAATCGTTGGGCATGCAGGTGGCTGGCATTGGGTGCGGGCCTCATAAGCGATGGTGCTTCCTGGGTGCTTCCCGCATAGTTGGTGAATAGCTAGGCGGGATTACATAGCAGTTGTTCGCTTGTTGGCATATATCCGGGTACTAACAGCCCCTGTGGGTTCCCTATGGCCTCTTGGCGAGTCTCTTGGGGGGTACCCTTCCAGTTTGTTTGCAAACTTTCGACCGAGGCCATGCTGGCCTGGGGTCCCGGGCCTCATGGGGCACTAGCTTGGTAGTATTTGCGCACCAATTCAAGTGGCATGGCAGCCATCAAATATTTACGTTGGCTCCATTTATTGGTGCCCCAAACAATACTAAGAGCATCCTTAAGGGAGTCCGGCAGGGTCCCCCAACTCCAAACTGGCCTCTTTCTCAACGTCACCATGATGACACACGAATCTGCTACGCATGTTCCGGATAGTTTCCAAAGCTGCAAAAGCTCACTCACCAATTTCTCGAGACGAACCCTGCGAGCGTGGGGTTGGGGCCCACCACTGGGGGATGAAAGGGAGCCACAAAGGCTGGCAGCATCCTGTTGCGAGAAGGGACGAAACCTGGGTAAAAAAGGAGCAAGTACACCAAAAGGCCAGAGCTGCCCCACAATTGAACCACTGAAGGAGAGGATTACCTGTCCAATAGGGAAGGTGGGATAACTGAAAAAGGCAAAAAACAAAGCGATTCCCAATAGAGCAATTGTTACGCGATCACCACTGCTTTATCCTTCATTCTGCCGAAGGCACAACGTCTAGCGTCGCAGCTGCACGACCGAAATTTCAGGATGATTTGAGGATGAGTTTCTCGCTTATTTAGAAGGGCTCAGCAGCTGTCCATGGGCGCCCCTGACTGTTGTATGGTCTTGCACAGCCCTTGAGTCAACACAAACAATGATGATGCCCCACACTAATGTGTCTATTCAACATTGAGTGCGCGAGCATCAAGGCTAACAATGAATTTAAAGAGGCATTTCCAAATAGAGTAGCATATTCAGCCCCTTGACATTCTGAAACTCTGTGTTTTGATTCGAGGGGTTTGCTTCGCAATTTGCTGTCTGCACGGGCTCTCATGTGGGTGCGTTGCATGTGTGGGAATGTGGGGCTGCCCTTGAGGAACTATGCAATGAAGTCTCTGTTGACTGCATCACAACTTTGTAAACATTTGTGCTTGTCAGATGTCACCCAAAATGACCAAAGATGGGGGCTCTACCAGCAGGTAGCCAAGATTCCACTTCTGATCCATCCAAGCACATCAGACAGCTGGTACGGTTCCAAAACATTTGGCAAAGGAATGCATGCACCACATTGTACCATGGTGGCCATGAGGCACCAAGTCCCAAATGTTAGTGTGCAGATATCTCACACAGTGAACCTCACACACTATACGCCAGCTGGACACACACTGGACCAATATGGCATCATGGTGCGAACAACTACAGCACAAGAAAAGATGAACCAATGTCAAGCAACGAATTGGAGCCCCAATGCGAGCCCTGTGGATGGCAAGCAACACAGAGCCACTTCCACGACTGGCACATTGGTAGCCTAACAATGTTCCAAGGAGCCCTAAGGGCTCCTTGATGTCAACATCGCATCTTTCAACCATTGTACCCTGCTGTGAGGCTGCCCATCGTCTCCAGCACCCACATAAGTAGAGCACGCTTTCACTAATTCTTCATCAAATAATTCCTGATGGCAAAGGCACCGACTTAGAACACGATGCAGAGCTTCAAAACAAGAACTTTTGGTCACAATGAGCACATGTTGGCCACCACGCACAGTGCAAGGTGTCAGGAACACTTCCGTCATAGCTGTCAGAGATGGCACATTTTCACAAGCAAGTGTGTTCATTCTGTTTGCCATGTTTGACAAGAGCAGGCTCGCATTTTCTGCTAGGCTTCCTCCTATCCTCCTCATCAGCTGGCCTCTCCTGCTATTTTTATGCCCATCCAGCTTTGTGAACGGGCTTTGTTTCTTTCACAAGTGTGCAAGAGCGAAAGAGGAGTGATGTAACGGCGACAAAAGCTGATGCCATGATTTTCACGTGGTGTTCCAGTCAATCAATGGCTGAGTTTGTCTTTGCTGTGAAACGCCGTTCAGTGCACTACAATGTTTTTGCGGTGGTTTTGTGTGAACATGCGTCAAGACTAGCCTTAAAATACGGCGGCAGTGTGCTTGGCAACTGTCAGCATGCTGTACCAGCACCAACTTCGAAGCCCTGGTGAAGATCAGAGCTATCTACACAGACATCGTGGCCCAATGATAAACTTACCGGTTGATCAATGAATACAAAATGTCCAGCGTTGGGGACAAACGCAATATGTTGATCTGAAGCAACCTTGGGAGGGCCCTGCTTTTCCCTGAGTAGCTTCAGAGCTCGCTCAGCGGCAGCAGGGTCCATCCAGTCCTCCTCCCCATATATGAACGTGACAGGGACTCGCAAGTCCGCCAGTCGGTCCTCCAGGGGGTGCTGTGCCCATGCAAAGGGCGCCATGATGTGACGAAGGGCGTACTGGGACACAAGTCAATGTAAATAAGGTCAGTTGTGACAGTGAGAAGATTGTCAGGATTCAACTAACTCAGAGGAATCCACGACAATTATTCTGGGGATGACCCAGCACAGGGCAAGGAACTGAATTCCCTGAAAGGGCTCTGACACCACCTAAATGCACCATCCTATGGTAGTATCTGTTATCTGCCTCCACCACAGCAACGCCAATCGTCAATGTGCCAAATGACACATATTCCATTGCACTGTTGCTCCAATGGGAAGTGCCACAGGACACGTTGTGCCGTGGCTGCCCAGAAAAGAAGGATATCAATGAACATTTAATAACATTGGTTTTCCAAAAGTTCCATTGCAGTTTAGCATTCAAACTGCACTTTGCAGGAGTGCTCACACCAATGGTAACATCATATGTTACTCTGATTTTCAAACTTCAAAGCACTGCAAGTGTCCTGGAAGATATTGACAGTGTGCTCAACAAGGAACAGCCATTCTTTGTGTTTTGTGAAAACCAGCCGTGCTGAGCTGGAAGTATGCCACTGGCTGTGTGCATGGTGACCCACCTCGCCACTACCCTTTGCTGCTGTTATTTGGTAAAAATATTCCTGCAAATCCCTGGCTTCCTCAGGGTCTGTTATGAAACCTGCAAGGAAAACACCTGACATCAACCGTGCACTCCGATGCTTTTCATTCAGGCAGCTGGTAATCGTAATCCAACAGCTGTCCAGTCGATATGCAGCAGTATCCTGTCATCAAAGAATGTGAACCAGCGCCAGTGCCACAACCAGAAACATAGAAGACCACCAGTAATATCAAGAATAGCATCAGAACCTTGATATAGAAGATACTACCAAAGCGCAAAGGCAACAGGCCGCAGGCAGAAACAACAGCCAACACAGGTTCTGCATGGGTTCAATTGTTGAAATCTGAACCTCCTTTACAGGGCCAAACCCACCCACCATTGAACCTGCCGACAACATATTTCCCCACTAGGTCTGGTCCCCATGGGCCCATGAGACGGACAATGGACTGGGGAGTCACACCCACGTTCCACATGAGTTTTGAAAACCGCCAAAGCTGGCCCCTCAAGGTCCATGGAGATCTGACACTTTGTGGGGAATCATCCTCAGGCGGCCTGCCAGCCTGTCACCACAGAATGGCACAGCCTGAAAAAAGCTATTGTGCCAATCGCAGCACAAACAGCACAATGGAGCACCAAGTTTCTGTCAGGAGCACATGTGACAGCAACAGCTGCGCCTTGTAAATGCAAGCTAGACAGAAAGGGCCAGCCACACCAGTAACTGCGACGTGAAGGGGACAAGAATGCATCTGCATTGTTTGGAGGGCCCAATTGCACAGATGATTCTTTGCAGAACAGTGGTATGACTTGGTACTGTTGCAGGCGCTGATCAAGGTTTTTGGCTGTAGCAGCGTGCAAACAACAAGCTCAAGTCCGCTTGCAGCACTCACAATGGCAGCTGGGCACACTAGGATGAGGTGCTCCACATGCTCCGGGTGCTTCAATGCATACGTTGCTGCCAGGTAGCCTCCCAGACTGTGACCCATCAGGATTACTTTCTTTTGACCAATTTTCTCTTGCCAGGAAGCGAGTGATGACACAAAGAAGTCCTCAGCCTCCTCTCTTCCCTTGACATTGAAATCAGGGCGGCCTGTCAATGACAACCAAAACATGTGTTAGTCCCATGGGCATTTGGAAGCCTTGCACAATCCCTACATTCAAGGCACTGACAGCAGCCATCACAAACAAATGAAAACAGGCAAGCAAGACCAGGCACAGAGAGTTTGTCGGCAGGATCGAGAGCAAATAACACCACAACGATTCCTGCCTTTCTTTTTGCGCCCTCACGGTGGTCACTGATTCCGTCTTGGACAAAGAATAGAATGAAATGGAACAAGTCAGCAGGCAACAATGTTGATCACCCACTTGCCTGACAGACCAGTTCCCAGCCAGTCCACAGCATATGTATGGAAGTGTCTGGCCCAGTGATCAATGTTCCTAGGATGCAGCACAGCAAGAGCTACAAAAACTCGCAGCACCAAGGTTGTGGATCTGAACAAGGTTGGGAAAAAATTCTTTCCTCAAGACAGTGCCACACAATTGTCCAACATACAACGTTTAGTGCAAATAAATGTGGCCACATGGTGTCACAAAAGACACAGGCACCTTCTGTGTACAATGGCATCTATACTCTGTCTGCATCCCTATTGCTCAAGATCAAAGCACCGCGAAACCAGCACAAAACACTTCTGTCCCTCCTTAAATTCTCCAAATTGAGCACACGCCAGAATGCTAGCAGGAAGTGACACAACAGGGCTGTTCTGAATTGAGGACATCAAATCCTGTGCATCTTTTGTCATCAAAGTCCTTCACAAATGGCAACATCTCTAGTTCACCATAAATCATACATCAACCAACGGGATAATGGGTTGACATCGTTGAGTTTTGCATAGTCTTGTTTAGTCTGAAATGTTTGAAACCTCAAGTTGCCAGAGTCAGTTGCTAGCCACCAGAGGCAGTTGTTGCAAGTCTAAGACCTATGTTGCATTCCCCAATGCAGTGAGCGCTCAGAGCATCAAATCTACTGCAGAGCTAAGTCCCAACAGGGCAATGCAGTGCATCCAGCATCCAGTCCCGTGCCACACAGTTAGCCCATCCAAAGATATTCACTTGCAAACATGAAATGACATCTGCAGTGCCTACTTTAGCGAACTGTCCATCGTTTGTTTCAATGTGGCAGCTCAGATGCCCTGCACACAAAGTACAACTGCTTATTTTGCTGAAAAATGCACGTCCAATTATCGTTGAGCGAGTGGCCAATGTTGGTCCTTCACACCCGCCACAGTGCTTTGCATTGCCTGCCGAGAGTTACCACACTTCATGAGCATCCAGGCCAGCACTCACCTGTAAAAGAACCCAATGCCTGCACCAAAGCCTGGCAAACATACCAGGGTAGGTTTGGCAACATCACCAGCAACAATGCTATGAATGAAGTTCTGCTTGCCGCCACTCAACTGCGTGTCGACGACTTGATAGTTGCTCCTGATCAGGCATTTCACCACACACGAACGTCAGAAGGGACATTCTTTTGCAAGCCAATTCCTCCGGCAGAAAATTGGGGGGCGTACGCTCCAATTTGCAGATGGGGGGAACCACAATGGCTCATGTGCAGCTGGCTCCTCAGGTCCCCCAGCAGTTCCACTGCACAGTGTATGCGTGAATTGCCTGGTCTGGGTGCTTGGGAGCTCCTCAGAGTCCAGCACCACTGGTGCCGCCCTCGGGCGCGACACGCCACAACACTCGCAACGGCAGCCACGTCCCCGCTCACTTGCATCTCCTCAGAAGATTAGCTTCCGCTTGAGAAGCTTCCCCAGCTGACGTTTGTTTCCAGCGCACGAAGCTGGCCCACCTGGAGGACAGTGCACATTCACGTCCAGAACGGATCATGATGCGAACCTGCCCACAGTGGCCACTGACTGAATCTTTTCGGCACGGGCACCTGCACCCTGATGCCAGAGCTGCATGTACGGTCGCTGTAAGTGATACAAGTGTTGTACACTGACGGGACAAAAGATCGATTGGATGAGCAGGGCAGCGCCCGTGTCCATGGACTCAGGCTGGGTTCCCCCGCTGCCCAACGCGAGCGTAGGCGGCATTCTGTGCGGCTTGATCGACGGCAATTTCGCTGTACCTGGGGACTGGAGAGGCCGCGGCAGTTTTGGCTGGACATGTCATGGAGAGAGCCCTCAGGGCCGGGCGAAGTAGCGCCAGGGCACAGATCGTGACGACCTCCTTCAAGAAGCCCCCGGGGCTCTCCGGTGGCCGACGCCCAGAGAGCTTCGCCTTGCGCTGGGGCTGCTGCCTGGCCAGCAGCGGCCAGACCGCGTGTGGCCCTGCAACTGCAGGCGCTGGTTTGGTGTCGGGAAGCCTTGACGCTGCTTTCCGTTGGTCCTGTTGATACCTGTTGGCCAGTGGCTGGCCTGTGTGTAACCTCAGTGGGTTTGGTGATTTAACAGTTCCCTGAAACAGGATGCGCCGGATTTGACAGAAGGGCTTCACGTGGCACACCAGTTTCTGGCAAAACCTGTCAGGGTTTGGCGCCCTGCGCCAAAGTGCCCAGCAGCCTCACTTTGGAGGGTTGTCCCTCAGAGGAACAGAAAATGGGACCCGGCGAGGGGCGCCGGCTCTGAGACCCGTCTCTGGCTGCTGTTGGGTGCTCAGCCGTGCCGCTGGGACAGCGCACGGACGCCGAGACAGCCGTGTTCGCTGGATGGTGGCGTTCGCGCGCGAGGTCGTGGAGGCCCAGGCCCAAACGCGAGGCTCGCGGTGGGGAGGGCTGCGGAAAGGGCGGGGACCGACGCGCCACTCCATTCGCCGTCATCACCACCCCTGCCGTTGACTGCCGACCGACAGGGCAATCGGCACATCTTGTGTGAAATGAGCATTGACGTAACAACTCTCTGCTGGGCGGATTGTCTACCGATCACTCATTCCACCGTTTGGCAGCTTGCTTTGACATACGAGAACCACGCATCCTTTTCCGGTTCCCATACAATGCACTGGGTTGAATCGACAGGACGCTTCATGTTCTGGTTTTGGCTTTGTCATTGTCCGTTTTGCGCACGTGAGATATGGGGCGTCCCAGGAAGTGCAAACAAAAGGAACTATTTTGAAGCGGGGCTGCGACACACTGTGGAAATTGTAGAGCAAACGGAATAGGATACTGGAATCATGGACAGCTCTCCATGCTTGGGCATGACCTCTTCAGACCTCTTCAGGCCTCGCCGTGCTTGTGCCTGCTGTACTTGTGACAAAGCACGTGTCCGGGGATGGACAGGCTACGTGCAGATGGCTGAGGTTGCGCATACTTTTCTACACAGATATCAATGATTGCTCTTCGTGTGTATCTTCAACAATGCTTCAGCTGGTGGGTCAGAAGCACAACAGACGGTTTGATGGTCACCACAATATCCTAGCATGGAGTGTTGAGAGGATGCAGGAGCCAAAGAGCAGAAATAGCATGTCTCAGCATATGCATTACTAGTGTGCAGGCTTGATGTCACAAATGGTGCTGTTTGTATGTCGGCCATTTATGCCAACCCTAGAGAAGGCCTGAAATTCACAGATTAGGAGCGAAAGCCTCCACTGGAATAGTGAATGACGCCTTGAACGTGGATTTCAGCAGTTTGAACTCGCATGGCAACAACTTTTGGTGTGGGAAGGAGTGGACTGTTGCAATGGTCAGGCCTTTTATGAGGATGATGCTGTGAACATTGAGGAATAACAAGTTTTCTGCTGCAATGTGAAGAATTGTTGCCAATCCAATGCCAGGCAAAATTGCATTATGCACTCAGTTTCCTAGGCATACGTGTGGTTAATTCTGTTCCACTTTAGTGACAGGGAAGCTGTCGATTAGTGCTGGAAGAATGAGAATTTTTAAGGCCCTGAGCTGCAGCGCCATCATGTCAACGGAGGGCACTATTGGCAGCTCACGACTTTCTCAATGGGTTTCATCAATTGCAGCAATGTCTTGAATTGTCCTTCAGCACTTCTCAAGTGCCTTGCATGTCTGTGGCAACTCTGGCGTGGGGTCTGGACTTCACATGTATTTACTGTTGCAATGGATCGGGCCTTCACAAAGATGCTCACATGACCGTCTCCCCATAGCCCACAGGGACATGATTACACATCGCATGCGACCGTTCAGGACAATGCAGGAACACAGTCACAGAATCTTATCGATGCCAAGCTGGACCAAGAGTGCAAATGCCTAAAGGCGTGCAAACTCCAATTTTCGATGCTGGGTAGATTGTCCAAATGCTCAGGAGATACCAAGCACAGAACCTGCCAAGTAGTCTCAGTGAATTGCCCACTCTACAACAAGGCAGTGCCATTAAACTTGTGCTGAAATTGTTACAGCTGTATGCTGCCATAAGCTGCAAAGCAAGGGAGAGGTGCTGGTATTCAAGGAAATAGCAATAATTGACTGTAGTTTGCACAACACTGCCGTTGGAAGTGGCGGGAATGGACAGGTAATCCTGCTGGTCTCCTACTCACCTGGCAACCTCGCGGATTTATGTCCAGAGCATGCACAATGGACTCTCTGCTCCATCCAGGAGCATCCAAAATCAGCTTGTGCTGTGCCATTATTGTTCTTTTCTCTTAGTGCAGGTCTTCAGAATGCAATGTTGGGTTTCCAAATACAAGGTGTACCTATTGCTCTTTTGTTTCAAAGACCGTGACACCCTGCCAGATGCAACAGGTCCCAAATGGATTTTCACTGCTTTGAAGAAAACTTGATCACATTTTATGACAGCTTCCAGTGGTGATTACTGCCATTATAAGGGCTCTTTTGGCAGCATCTGGTGCACAGCGAAAACAGCAGCAAATGTTTGCATCGCGCTATTTGCTTCAATTAGAAAACCAGTAACTGGTTTATGTCGTGGTTATATTTCAGGCATGCAAGGGGGACTGCATCACGACATCTGCCAGTTTTCTCACCTGGAGAGTTGCTTGTGTATTGCTGAGTCCAACATTGCCACCAAGCAAGCGCAAACTGAGATTTCTGCCAGCTGTCCCTCTCAAAGATTGACCTAGCTACATCAAGGGGGGCTTTGGCACTCTTCTCACGTCTAAATTGTGGGCATGAAGCGCCAACTTTGTCATCTGCCTACAGGAACTGAAGATCTTGTGTTCCTACGACATCTCCCCAGCTCCAACAGCACTCGTTTGTCCTATTTTGGTGCACATCGTGTTGCATTTCTCAAGGCTTTGCTCCCCTTGCAGATAGTGCTTGTATGGAACCTTGTCGCAGTGGACAATGGCAGATGCATCTGAATTTGGTGCTGATTCCTGAATGCGTGTTTCTTGGGGGCTGTGGTTGGATGGGCAAGGCACATCGATGACTATGATTTCCGCAGCCAAATTGGTTTTGGACCCATTCCATGGAACTGAACTCACCTCTCAACCCCAGAAAAATGTCCCTTCGCTTTGCTTCGCTGCACCTGATAATCGGGAATCTGACTAGTGTACTTGAGCTAGTACGTATGCATTTCACAGGGTAGGTCATAAACCATTGGCACTCGATTCAGAATGATGCTGATTGCATTCCTATCAACATGAAAACCCTGAAACCTGAAAGCTAACAACTTTCAAACCTAGACAAACTGTAAACCCGAACTGGCCTTCATGATCTTAATGACCTTCATAACCACACATCCAGAAATGAATGGTGTCCAGGCTGGAGGTCCAACAACTGACCTTTCTGTTCTACGAAAGCTGCACTTTTTTGATGTATCTGTGAATGGAGAGTATTTCATAGTATAAGGAAAAAGGTGAACGATTGTCGTTCGGGGTGTCAAAGTTCCTTGGCCATCCCGGTTCGAGATCCCGCTCGTTGCAATCGTCGCAATCGAATGCGCTCAGCGATGGGCCACAATGCAGCACAAGCCAAACCTTTTTGGCTCGACCTCTGTGACAACCTTGGTGCACACGGTGCTCAAAGGCACTTCCCGTGCATGGTCGGACAAGCAGCAGAGACTCAACTTGTCTTACAACGAATCCAAGAGAAGCCACGAACAAGTCTCAGGTTCTCTTTAAATACCAGAGTGCGCCTTTTTTCCCGCCCGCCAGAACTCACACTCAGAACAGCAGATTGAATTCACACTTTACACATGCACAACACGCTTCCCCATACCACCGGCCCATAGCATCGATCTACGGCACCGACCCACAGCTCCAACTCATAGTAGCAACTTAAGATCACCAAAATTAGTAAGATTGAAGCTGATTGTTGGCGAGCTGTCCTCCCGCCATCTCAATCAGGTCAATGCATGCACTTGTCAGCCAGCACATGACCAGGTGCTTGCACAACATGGCAGCTACGGCTAACTTGGTGTGTCAGACTTCCATCTCTTTAAACTGGCTCTTAACTTGTATTCACTTCCTCATTGGTTTCATTGCACATCAGTGTTCAGCCATCGACCTCCAATCATGAGAACTGAAAAGTTGCATGTGAAACATTGAGAAAAGTTAATAGCCGTCCAAAGATATTATTGACGGCATTCTCATATGCCACCATTTAATCATCGGATTACAAATCAGTAACTGACGGAGCCAGATCAATGGTCAATTACTAGTATTTCAAACAGGAAGTTATGTGGGACATTCGCAATTCTGAAAGTAGAAACATCACAAATTTCTCATGATGGCACCTTAGCCCCAGTCTTGCGCAACAATCCTTTCAATAAGACTTATGTCAGCAACGCTTTGGCTACCGCAATTGTCCAAAATTCCTACGCAATTGCAGAAGCCTGACACTGTACAACCAGACAATATAATTTCTTTGCCAATCCACCAGTAGACTAATTATGGCAAAACAGGGGCCTTGCGCTCACACTCGCCTCCGACTTTAGGTGACTTTCATCACAGAACATTCCATCCGATTTCACAATATAGTCGTCCACACTGTCATTCGTTCTGCTTTTCCATTGTTTGGAAACGCTTTCTTGCTGCCTCTCGACACGTGAAGTGCATTTGCCTGCCTTGATGTGTTCCCAATGCCGTGAGGTGTTCAGCTGATTGAACGAAAATTTTCAGCTCATTCTTCGGAGCTCAGCATTCTTCTCGCTGTGCCAACGCGCATAAAATTGACGATGCGAATCTGCGCCAATCATTTTCACTGTTCTAACTCATTTAGCAATCCCAGCGCACCCTAGTGATCAGTCGGCCCTGGAATCCAAAAGAACTCATAGCTCATGTACATAAATTTCAGATGCTGATGCAGTCCTGAAAGATTCATGCGTGTCTGGACAAGCATTCAAATGAGGCGAGTGGCCTGACTATTCGCCTCGTTCAAGGACCACATTCCATCACGAATCACATGGACTCTGCTCATCTCAGGAACACTTTAGTCCACGCTATCTGAATGAGACTGGCTCAGCTGACAAAATTAAATTCTGAAGTGCAGTAGAGACAGGCATCAACGCCCGTGGCTCATGATGAAGGCCGCAGCAAGCTCCCTAATCAATGCGACCAGGAGTTCATGCATCCCTTCACTTGCGTTCCCTGAGCACTTTCGCCTTCTCCGTTCATACTAAAAACTGATTTTGCTGAGCCCATTTACCGTGTCTCGAACCGCATCTGTGGCCTCGTGCGGAGACGGTGCGCTTGCAGCCACGATCAAGCTGTGATCTGTCAAGGGTACCTGAATCCCCAATCTCAGCATCACTGCAATGCGCCCCACATTCTTGCACTCCCTCACTTTCACACAGACTTCTTTTGCCGCGGCAATCAGAAGGATAAGGACCGCGGCGAACTGCCGATTTCGCTTCGAGGTGCCCCCAGCGGGAGACCACTCTAATCCAGATCCCGTGCAGGGGAAATCCTCACTGTGGGTCACACCGTTGGCGAGGGGCCCATCTTTGCTGCACGACTTGCACAGCTTGTGGGACACAGTGGCATTGATGACCTGGAGGGGGCCACATGTCGAAAAGCTGGCGATTTCAGTCTTGCCGACCTGCGCAAGGCTGCTGGTTCGGACCACATCGGCAGCCGATGGGAGCGGCCCAGCAAAGACTTTGACCAAATCCTCCACGGGCCCTCCGAGGCCAGGCTGCGTGCTGCAAGAATCGGAGCTGCTGCCGTAGGATCCCGCTGGCAGGAGTGCGGGAGTCAGGCAGGGCGGGACAGCCGACGCCGGACCTCCTTGCCCGGCGCTTGATCCTCTTGCATGCATCGTGTTTGCATGCTCGGGGCTCATTGCATCGGCAGCGCCTGAATCAGGGGAACGCGTTACATGCCACGCAGTTGTCATTTCAACCTCTCGCCCTGCGCCTACCCTCCAATTCAAATCAATCTGTCGCAGCGCAAATCCTTTGTACTCACCTATGTGCAACTGGCAAGTTCGCGCTGCTTTTGTGCCGTCCTGATTAATTGGGGGCGTTCCAATAACGACGACAATGGCACACAGCGGCATGGGGATCCTTAGATGTCGCAGTGGTTATCTTGGCCTGCAGTGCATGGGCTGGCCACTAAAAATTGATGGTCTGTAGAAATGCCTTGCTCCTTCAAGCACCGGTCACCCGGCACTCAAAAAGCAAGTTGCCAGTACTGTGAGGTAAGGGCGCGAATGTTGGATTTGTTCTGAAAGAAGATTCTGAATGTTCGAAATGGCGCAGCTTACCACATGCACAAAGATCGCATTTCAACAGGCCAGCGCCCAAGCGAGTAAACTCAACGAGCGGTGAGTTGGGATTGCTGGCGTCCAGTGGGGCGGAAACGAACGGCGAATTGCTCGTGACAGGGACCAAAAGGCCATCCTGCAACAAAATGCAACCCCAAATGTCATCGTCCAGTGCAAGCAGTCAGTTGCAGAGCGGAGGTCCAAATATACGGGTGTTGCCATTTGACAAATTTATCGACTACTTTGCATTCAACTAGAAGTTATGGCTGTATCCGGGTCAGTTCTTCGATTAGGGGATGCAGGGAGGGAAATTTCCGTTTGTCGCTGATGAATGTGAGCAAGTCGATGGCGGTCTCTGTGTGACGGAATGGGGCGGGGAAGAAGGATTTGTCGGGTGGGAGTGGATAACGGAGGCTAAAGTACAATTGCATACAGCCCAGACTCGGCAATTCTGTCGGGACCATTGCTGTGAAAACCGCGATTCAGGCGTGAATCCTCAACGCTTATTACATAGTCACACCCGTTTGTGTTCCAGTCTACTGAAGGTTCCCTGACCCCATCCTCATCTACAAGCTCAACTCCGACAGTTTCTTCAAAAATCCGTGCTGGGGGGCACAAGCAACATTTTAATGCGGCCGTGAAAACTTTCGCCCCAGAACCGGTGCTGCCACAACGTGGCTGGCCTCCGCTAGCAAGGTTGCTGATCTTTGCGCTGGACATTGGAAAACTTTTGAAGCATGGCCAATTGAGCTTCTGAAATGTTGGCCAAAAGGACGCCCCCCTCCTCTTTTACAGCTCTCCCCACAGCCCCACCCTCCAAGGAGTTGGAATTCAATTTCAAATGGGCAACCTCTGTAGTCAGTTCATTCAATAGCTCCCCTAAATAGGATGCCTGTCCTATCAGCTGGTCCGCTTTCTTCACTAAATCTTCCCTCAATCCCGCAGTCTCAGCGCGGACCTCATCCCTCGAAAGAAACATGAATCTGTCTATCTGGGCCAGTAGATCGTCTTTTAGCTCTTCTATCCTTCCCGCCAACAGCACCGGTATCTGTGCAATTTTATTAAAGGCGATGCCGTGGGCGGCGGGACGAGTGCCAGGGATCCTGTCAACGCGTTGCATTTCTACGCCGCGTTGCTCGTGCTCCAATTGGGCGGGAGCTATGCCTTGGTGGCGCTGGGGAGTAGGGAAGGCGCGATTCAGTGGCAGCAAAGCCTATAGGGTATTTTGAGATCTGGTCATCGAGCAATTTGTCATGCGTGTGGGACATCACGTGGCCACTTCAAAATTGTTGCTTTGATGCCTCCTCCAGTGCAACAACAAGGCCATTTCCTAACTGTGGAAAGCGACAAGGTAGTGTTTCCGCAGCTGTGCGTATCTATGGAGACGCATGAATTGCATACGTTTAGAAGCTTCATGCAGATCAAATTGGAAACACAACAGCTGGATTCTATTATATGCATGTAGACGGCCTCATATTGCCAAGCTCTCAGCATTCAATAGTCGCTGGAACGTTTGCACCCATGCAACGCTGTTTCGTGGAGCAAAGCTCTCAAAGCTCAGAAACGTGCCCTCAGTCCAAACACGAAATCGAACAGGTGGCTGACGCGAACTTTTGTGGCAGTTATTCTTCTGGCATGTTCGCTTGGAGCATACATGACATACACCAACTTACGTCAAACGGCAGACACGGGACCGTAGATTTT
The DNA here is from genome assembly GCA_905146915.1 of Ostreobium quekettii. Taxonomy (NCBI): domain Eukaryota; kingdom Viridiplantae; phylum Chlorophyta; class Ulvophyceae; order Bryopsidales; family Ostreobiaceae; genus Ostreobium; species Ostreobium quekettii. The sequence goes on from CAJHUC010001593.1 coordinate 18,501, forward strand.
ATTTTTCTTGCGAAATGGGGGGTGCGCATGGCGGCCACTTTCCCTAGCGCTCGGTCAACACCATTGGAGGGAGTTTGGACATCGCAGGAAAGAAGCCCTTTTTGGATATCCGGCTCTCCATCGCAACAAAAGGAGCCATGGGGCCAGAACTGCAATACGGCGCGTCGCCTCTCGCATCTCACATATCCACCCACTGTACAGTTGTGACAGGATTACGGGGTGTCCATGCGGATTTTACCCTCCACCGTTCTGCAAATTCACGTTGAGAAAGCGCGCAGTTTTTCGCAATGCATTACTTATATCCAAAGAAAGGTCATTGTGATGTGCCTGAGGCGCTTGCGGCTTCAAATGGCAAATACCAATCGCAATATTTTGTTCACCACTACAACGGCGCTGTGACAAAATATTCATTATTCCGTCGCACGCAAGACAATGAATACAAATAAAATATGAAAACTATTTGAAGTTATAAGCTGTATAAGCTATTTAAGCTATGCAAAATATCGAATGGATTGCGTCGATTCGCCTCTCACCTCGCTCAGCTCTTCTTCGCTCAGCCATTCCACCCATTCGTTGAGGTTCGCCACCGCGTCGCTGTGTGCGGTGCGGTCGACCGCCATCCGGACCGCGTGTGGCGCGGCATGCACGTGAAAGAGGCGCGCCGCGGTGGAAGTGGTGCGCAGCGCCCTGTCCCCACCATATCCAAGGCTTGCGCCCGCATCCGCCTGTGGGATTCCAAATGGCGCGCACGGCAGATGCGCCGCCCTCTCCCTGCTGTACAGATCGGGAGACACGTAGGTGCACCTATTCTCCTGCCTGACCAAATGCCGCCTTCCCGGAAATGGCTGGCCGCCCCCTTGCCAGAGGGGTGCTCCGTCCTTCACGAAGCTCGGCACGCCCTCTGCGTAGGGTCCTTCGACGAAGTTGCCCAGGTCCCTGGCGCTCCTGCGCAGGGTGCGCACACACCTCCTCGGGCTCGTCTTTCCCTGCCTTGCACCCAACTGGGCGTTGTCCCAGGACGGCCTGTAGCTGGGGTCCGGCTCGTCGTGTGTTTTCCTCTTCTTCTGCCTGTCCGGGCCCACCAGATTGAGCGTCTTCATGTACTCCTTCAGGATGGACGCGCTGCCCCCAGCGTCGTCGTCCGGGTGCTCCCGACGCCGCAGCGTGGCGTTCCAGTGGTTCTTGACAGCGTTCTCCGTCCGGCCGGGCATGTGCTTGGCGATGTCAGCCCATCGGTTGCCCAGGTGCCTGTGTATCTCTATCAGGCTGCGCTCCTCGTCGGGCGTCCAGGCGTCCCGGTTGATGTCGGGCCTCAGGTGATTGTTCCACCTCTCCCGGCACTGCTTCCCGATCCGCCCGTGATTCTCGTCTTTTCCGAAGGACCTGTTCAGCGACCGCGCAATGACGCTCCAGTTGCCCTCCCCGTGCTCATGAACCAGCCTGCCGCCCAGAAGACCCATTTCACGGGCGCCCGAGGAACTTCTCGCCCCGCGCGGCGCCCCTGCCCACCGCGGCCAGTGGCGTTGGACTCTGCAGACGACGTCAACCGCAGCCCAGCGGTTCGTCCGCGCGCAGTCGTCGGACCCGCGACGGCACGCGGGGCCGCGCAGAGCTGACCTTTTCAGGAGGGCGTCCTCCTCCGGGCTCCAACCGCCCTTTACTTTGGCCACCGGGTGGCGCCGCTTCTTCATGCGAGGCCCACCCCGCCGGGCGCCGTCGGCGCTCTCCGCGTGCGACGACTTGGAGCCGCCCGGCTCCGCGAGGGGCCTGCGACAGACCAATGGACCAACCGTTGACCCGCCAACCCCATGGGCGGCGCAGAGCAGCGCGGGGGCGACGGCGGGGCGGGAGGCCGAACTGGCCGCCTCCGGCGGCCAAAGGCACATTCGGTTGGGCGGTGAGTAAACGGGGCGCTTGAGGGCGGCCGCATGCCCTGGGCAATCAATCGCGCAGCTCGGCCAACCGCCGAGCTAGAAAGGGGGCCAGAGAGTTGACTTTGCGGCGCAGGGGGAGGCGCCGCCGCCGGGCCGGCCCCGACGCACCTGGATCCGTCGGAGGGCTGGGGGACCTTGCGCTGGACCCGCGGCCTCGTATCTGCGCAACAGGGACGTCAGTGGCGTCGGGGAGGCGGGGGCATTGCCGCCGCTCGGTGGGCCCACCCGGTGCGCCGTGTTCCAACCTGCCAGGGACGTGGCGGCGGCGTCCATGGGGCCTTGCCTTGGGTGTCCAGAAACGCCAGCGCCCTGGCCCACCACGCGCCCCGGGGATTCCCGACGTCCAGCCAAAACGCCCTCGCCGGAGGGGCTTCGGGAAAACGGATAGCGTCACGAAGAGTCAACCGCTGGTCGCCAAATCGTAACCGCCCCCCAACGACTGCCGTCCAGACAGCGCCGCCCACGAGTGCCGGGAAGGGGCGGATGGGCGGCGCGGCGCCCCGGCTGCCTGCCAGAGTTTCAGTTGCATGGCCTTTTTCACCGGCGTCGAAGTTGGGCGCCGGGTGCCGTACGACCCTGTGCCACGGTCATTCTGACCGCAGGGCGCGGGTGTGAGCGTTTTGGCAGGGGATGGCCCCGCGGTCAGACAAGATGCGGGCAATCCGCTGCAATACGCGCGGCCGATACGGCTCAGAAGGGGAATCGGGAGAGGATTGGGAGTTTGCACGAACTACAAGGGAGGGCCCGCCCGGCCGCAGTACTGCAGGCTCTGAACGTGTCCCGTGCAGGCGCACAAGGGGGAGCGGCTCTATGCATGGCGGAGGAAACGGGCCAGCGGGCCGAGGCTGTGCCCAAGCGCTCCCACACAACGCACCACAACAACACTTGGGGCTGCTGGTGGAACGACTTGACGGATTTCTCCGTGGGAGCCTCGTCCCTTGCACCTTGAAGGGATGAGGAATGCGTAAGAAAGTCCAACCCAGGCCAGCGCCCTGGTGCTGAGAAATTGCGCACGTGCACTGATGTCGACGCCAGGTAACAAGAGGCCCGCAAACCTGGCCACAGACCTTCTTTGTGCTGTCGAAGAGACACCGAGACATCTTGCATGGGATTTGATAGTCGCCAGAATTTGTGGCATAGGAGCTTCAGAGGTGCTGCGGGACGTCCGCCATCGATGGTAGGCAGGATGAGGCGTCTGATGGCAGGTAGGGCAGAATATTGATGAGAGCGAAGTCACCGGTCATCCATGAACGTTTGACGCCGGCGGGAGGGTGCCACTAGATGCCTCGTTCTGTGTCGCTATGCCTTTTGAGTGCTATAGACATGAACATGAGGATTGAACCTAAGGGATCTAGGCTGATCGCCACGTTGACGACGACTGTGCCAGAACCGTCGCAATACCTTACTATACCTAATCGAGTCCAGAAAGGAAGCCATTGATGGACAGACAACTTTACAACATTGCACCACAACAGTGCGGATTTTTTTGGCAGCCCTTGGTATGGAATGAGAAGTTCGTGTTGCCTGCCGACAGCAGCGAACAAGGTAGGCCTACGACACTGGAGTGAAAGCAACATTTGCTAAGGCACATGCGGTACGGATATGCGTGTGCACAGTCATCCAGAACGAGTTCTTTCCACAATCTGAATTGTGCGTGGCATCCTGAATATCTGTTTCCAGACACTCAGGATGCCAGCCACGATTGAGGAGCCCACCGTGGCACACTTGTAAGCCTTCCATGGTGTGCAATTACCCATGGCGGAGATCCCAGAGGTACGCTTTTCGTTCGTCAATGTTCAGGCAATGCAAAGTTGACATGGAACCGATGGTCGATGATGCAACGCGTTGTCTGTTTGTTGCTTACACGAATGCATCGGCATGACGTCACGGCATCGATCAATGTTGCATAAGATCCAGTGTTCGAGGGACACGTCCAAGTTCACCTATACAAATGCTGCAGAGCGCGACTTGACAACAAGTTGTTCCAAGGGAATGAAGTGAACATCACTTCAACTCAGCGACAGCGGCGCTGTTAGACGCACGCGCTACCAGAAGAGAACAGCTCCTTGATTGCACGCAAAGAACCATCGCAGCACGCTCACTTGCAGTGCCTCAAGTGCACAACGCACACATTCGAGCACGGCAGGGTATGCGGACCAAATTTACACATGTCCTTCCCTTCATTTTCTGTGGCAGCTGCTTTGCCGCCATTCTTTGACACCTTTGGGGTTGCGGACCAGCACTCTTGAGATTCGCTTCCAGCGGAAATGTGCGCATGCTTGCAGCCGCTCCAGTAGCTTTAAATAACACTAATTGGCTACTTTCCAACTGAAGTATTTTCTGGCCCCAATCTGAAGCCAAGATCATGCCCCATCAAATGTGACGCCAAAACGGAGAAAATGCAGAATCCTGTGAGTCAGAAGCGGAATCATCTCACAGGCGACCAATTCAGTACGTTGCAGCGCGCCTGAGGACATCGCGAGCTGCAGCGCACAAGCAGCCAGATCGTTGCCTCCATCCCCGCACAATGAACTGCTGTATATAAATTTTAGTTGCCTTTGTGACTAAGATGTTGCCGCTCCTGCCTTTGCCCAACTCAGTGCCTTTTCCGCAGGGCAGCGGCTGGAATGGACAACAAGAGGATATCTGCCACATGGCATGGCCATCCCAGTCCACTTGTCTCTGCCCCGGGCAGTGGTGGGGAGCATATCGTTGTAGTCCCTTTCGAATGCGGGTGAACATTGCTAGTTTGAAAACAAGAGATCTAAAGGGAAATAGCACTGATTTCGCGTAATTCCACAGAATCGCTCCTGTACTCAAACAAACGTGGCCAATAAAGGCGGCCAGCTGATTACAGCTCTCCAGAGACGGGAGCTGACTGCCTTGCAAGGCTTGGAAAGAAGTAAGCAATCTCTCGTTCTGCTGCAATACTGGAATCTGATCCATGCAGAGCATTGGCAGTGATTGTCTTCCCATATCTTGCACGAAGACTGCAACAACCAAAAAGGGCAGGTCAAATCATTTCCATGGGCGTCTTTCCATCAACTGGAAAGGAACGCTCCCAACCACATCAAGCCTCCTCAGCAATCACACACACACGCTCACATATATCTGTGCATCAGAATGTAATCAAAATCCTGCTGGCTGCGATAACTATTTGAGCAATAATCAGGGCTGTCTGGTGTGTTGGTTGCATGCTGAAGTACATCTTGCAAGGATGCAGATGTCGGCTGGCCGAATTTGGGTCACAGTTCACTTGCAGCTTTAGCTCTGGTTCATATCCAGTAAAACAGTCGGATCACTTCACAGTCGAGACTTATCCACATACTTAATTGCGAATCAGGCCAGTGTGGCAGCACAACCTCATTGTGAGCAACTGACTGAGGATTCCCCTGTGGGTTTGTAGAATTCTGCAGCTGAAGGTGGAGGTGCAGAGCCAGAACACTTTTTGCGAGGAGCATATTTCTGATGGCTCCCAACAGGTGCATTCCGGCCATTGACGCTTCTGACGCCAAATACAGGAAGGAATCCACCATTCCACCAATCAATCCGAACCAAAGAATCTGCTACGACTTTGGGCTTTGCCATGTCCGCCATTGCAAACTGAAGGGAAGGACATGTGTCAATTTGTGGCTGATGACGATTATCTTTGTGAACTCTGGCAGCCAGGAGCAAGGCAGATCATTCATCATGGCAGGGGAATGCTTTGCAAAGAAGCAACAATCAGGCTCATGAACGTTCCCACAGGAACACAAAGGACATTCATGAGTGGACCACTGCAGAGAGATAGTAGGCACTCTGTAGACAGGCCAACGGCAGCTTTGGGCCTCCTGCAAACAACACCTTTTTGGATGTGTGTCCTGCGCAGCTGCCGGATCTGTTGGTCCCATGAGGTCTCGAAGAAGGCTGACAGCATTCTCCTTTTCAAGCACTAAAACTATCATTGTGTGCCTGAAACAAGAAAGCAACAAGTTACAAAAGGCCGTCACAGGGAACGGGTTGTGCCATTCGATTTGAAAATGGACAGCATGGGGAGTCTCTTAAAAATGAGCAAGTTGAGCACTAAATAGCTTCTGTTTTTCACTTCGCAAAACTCAAGGATAACAGCATCTTGTTGTAACATCTGCTAGGGTGTGACCACACAAAGCAGGGAGAGGGCATCAACTGACAGATTTTCCCACCAGCCCAGTTCAACATATCCACACACCTGCCATTGCTGCATCAAACGCATAACGACAACTCAACATGCATCCAAGTGGCCGTTGCATTATATGACAGACATCCAGATATTTGTGCCATAACAATGGTCATGATCCTATTAGGGAGCATCGAATGGGGCACTGCGCCTGCTCCACAATCTGGTTAGGATGCAACAAATGTAGTGCTGGAAAATTGCTGGTCATCACAGCTGTGGGCAGCAGAACACTTTGTACTGCACAGAATCTGCCCTGCAGTACATGGTACTGGCATCTGTGAAGGTCTGATAGGCCCAGAAGTTGTGTGGCAGCTGTTAGAAGTGAGTGAATATTTGTCTGTAATATTGAGTTTAAAACGAATAAGTCACTGCAGATGTCTTTTTGTCCTCAACCAGCTGTCCACAAATGGCAAACAAAATTCTGTTGTTGGCTGACAAATGTGAGGTTCTTACCCCACCATTGATCCAACCAGCTCTTTGAAGAAGAATTTCTGTAGACACACAACAATGTCTCACCACAGACTGCTTGATGATTTGCCCAATTTTCGTGCACGACCTCAACTCGGCAAGGTGCTGAAAAAGGAAAGGGCTATCCATGGCAGCCTGCAAACTTGTCACCCTGCCCCAGTGCACAAGGGGCCCGCTGCTGCCACCGATCAGTAATGCCGTGGCCGATTCTGTTCCCCAGCCAACCCCATTGCAGTTGCTCACTTCCGCTATACAAGCTATTGGATGGCTACAAATGTGGAAATAGGTGCTTGAGGTGCACAACAGGTCCAGACGACAAATCAGCGTTTCTGCGCTGGTGCACGGTGCACTTGGAAAAGCCCCTTCCGCTGCATTTTCGAAGCCACCCCACCTCTTTATGCTCATCGTAGAACTGTTTAACGGCGTCTCCGGACAGAGAAACCCGCACGTTCTTCAAAATGATGAAGCCCGCGCCCTCCAACTCGTCCGTGATCGCGTCAGCCTCGTTCACGGCATCGGGCTTTATTATGGCGAGCGTTCGCTCGACGTCTCCGCTGACTGTAAAAAAGCGTCCAGAAGGGATCAGGCGCAGCGACAGTGGAGGGTGCCAGTCGCGACGACAGCGAGAGCGGCACCAACAGGGCGAGGCGGCAAGGGTTTCCGACAGCCCAACGAGCGCCCGTGCAATCAAGAAATCCCGCGTGCCCGTGGGAGGATGCCACACCTTGCAGCAAGAAAACCGAAGACAGCAGCGCAGCGACGCCGGCTGCCCGTAGCCGGCCACCCGTCATGGCTGTGGCAGTTCGCGCCATTTTTTGATGCGGACGAACAGCGAACAACACGAATCTGCGTCAAGGGGGCCCAGAAACTGCGGGGTAGGGGTGGTGGGACTGGGCACCAAGATATATATGGAAGCCACCTTGTCGCAGAGAAGTGTGTGCAAAAGGTTCACATATGTGGAGGCGTCATGCACTCGCCCAATCAGTCGACCCATCAAAGGTGTGCTTGGGCAATGACAAGGTAATTTCAAGGCGCTCTTGCATCCTAGAAGCAAGATATAATTGGCACTCCACTTTGCAGTTGGACGTCAATTGCCAACCGATGAGTCGCTCAATAAGTTGGTGGAGTTGGGTTTTTTCGCGCAGTAGCACCGCAGGAACACAAATTCGATATCGTGGGACCAATTATCACTGAAGGCATATGCCCTTGTCTAATCCATAAAATGGACATCCTTTGTTGATCGTCCATTGTTGGGACCATCCATTTTGATGCAACCAAAGGGTGTTTGATCATTATGCACATTGCACAGGAAGGCACATAATTATGAAGAAGAAGCCTTTATCACTTTCAGGTCACCAATGCTCATTTGATCCAATACCATGAATGCAATGATACATTGTATGGGTATTAAAACTCATTAAGGCATTATAAATTATATTGAGTTCAATCATTGGAACTTTAGTTTACTAGTTACCGTCCCCTTGCCACTGGTCTAGGGTGACTGGCTTCCCTAAACTATGTATGTAGTCTTAAGCCACGTAAACTACTAAAACATATAAATATATATATTATATGTTGCGGCCCCGTCGGCAGCCGCTGGTTTCCGGAGTCGTTGGGGTCGCCCTGCCCTGCAGCTCGGCTATTGGAGGTTAGCCGGCCCTCTCCACCTTGGATGGTGGGCGTATCCGGGGCAGTCGCTCCTTTGGTCGTGCGGTGGGCCCAACGCTCGATGGGGATCGATCCCCGGGGCCTGTTGTTGGCGAGAGGTGGCGGCGCAGCGGTTAGGCGGCTCGCTGGCTCGCGGGAGACCAGAGAGTGGGCCAGAACGGTTACACGAATTCACTGCATGCGCGCGCACAAATCCGCATGCGCGATGCCCGATTGCGGGTCCATCGTTGTCACTTCAAGACAAGACAAGTCAAGTGCGCATCTAGGCACATCATCACCGTCCACCGTTCACCTACGATCGACCCATTGTCCTCTAATTCCTAGCGTCTAACACCCGACCCCCTGACCCTAAGTACTACGACTTCAGGAGGCCATATCTTCGTCAATTCTTAACGGAATTGGGCGTTTAAAGACACGTTGGATCCAAGAAGCTCTGAATAACACTCACAAAAGTCGATTTTCCCAATGACATAATTTCCACTCTAGAAAACGCCAATAACTGCCTAACCCCAAGCAACCACGTCACATTAATAATGTGACATTATACCATCTTGTAATGGGTGGTCCGGCGTGAGTCATGGTGACTCACGTGCTATGGCGAGGTGGGTCCATGGCCTTAGCGGGAAGGCGCCCACCGTAGCATGAGTCATGTATCATTTGGTTTCGGAGCCAAGCCCCCAAGGCCTGGCTTTTCCACCCGCGTGCTCGCGCGACCAACTGCGAAAGCAAGCCGGCCGCCGAGCCCCGAGGATGTCCGGAGAAATTCCGGGGCCATCCGGCCTCGATGCGCCCTCTCCCGGCCGGAATGGTGGGGAGAGTGGTGAGGAGCATTTTCCTGCCGAAGACACTGATGCGAAGGGAGGATCACTGCCCTCCGTGGCGGCAGACCTTCGCCGCCAGCTCGCCGATCTGGCGAGCATGCTAGAGGTAGCCACTCAAAGATGCCATCCGGTCCGTTAAATCCGGTTCGTTAATTTTTATCAGTTGTCCGTTAAATTCCGTTAAAGAAAAAGGGAGAAAAATTCAGAAAAAACAAAAAAAATCCACAAAAATCGAAAAAAAAACCAAAAAATCACAACAACTGCGGCTAGTTGAAAATTTAGTATGCATAGGTTGAAATAAAATACAAACATACTTTCTAATAGCGAATTCCATAAACTATAAGTATGAATAAAACCCAAAAATCCCCAAAAAAATCTAAAAATTTGTTAATTTTTGGTTAATTTTTTTTTCGTTATTTTCCGTTAATTAACGGAAAGTTAACGGAAATTAACCTTTGTCCGCTATTAACGGATCCGGGTGGCCACCTCTAGAGCATGCTGGCGGACACCAACACCCGCCTCCAGCAGATGGAGGAGGCGGCGAAAGGGGTGACCCGGTGAGAGCAACGCTGGCGAGATCCCTCCGGATCATTAGCCAAAGGCGGAAGCAGGAGGGCACCCAAGCAGAGGTGGGCCGTCCAGGAACGGGGATGGACTAGGAACGGGGATGGGGACGGGAACGGGGATGGACCTGAGTCCGTCCCTGTCCTTGGGCCGGCAGGCCCAAGAACGGCCAGGGACGGATCCATCCCTGGCTGGGAACGGACTGGGATGGATCTGGGACGGTATGCAACCATCCCAATTCCGTTCCAGGGCAGTACGGCCACCTAGGAGTCCATTCCTGCACTGCCCAAGGCCTGTCTAGAGTCCATTTCAGGCCAGTCTAGAGTCCGTTCCAGGCCGTTTCGAAGGCCGTTCCAGGCCGTTCTGAAGGCTGTCCCAGGCCGTCCTAGAACCCGTTCTGGAAGCAGCTCCACAGTACATAACAACATCAAATTCATGCATGGACCAATAAGAATGCAGCGTTCAGATTTGACGCGTGGGCCGCGCGCCCCACGGTTCACAAACGTGGTGCCACTGCCCCCCTGCAACACAGTTTGCGCCTGTTGCGATGGGTGGCAAGACCAAGCAGACGCAGCGGCGGCGGCATGTGAAGGCCGGGGAGTCACGGCCCCCGGCCCGACATCACCAAGGCGGCCCCCCACAGCCTGCGGCAGGGGATGCCCGGGGCCAGACAGAGGGGCGCCCGGAAAGGCGGTCCCCCACCCCCCAAGGTGAGGGATCCGGGCATGCGGGGATGGCAGTGGCAGCGGCAGGGGGGGAAGGCCAGGGGGCGTCTGTTGGCGGCAGCGCCCCACTCCCCGACCTGTTTGACTTTGCGCATTTGGGGACGGTGGACCTGGGGGACTCAGATTTGGAACCCAGCGTGGAGAGGGCTCTGAACCTACAACAACTGCCAGCTGTTGGGGCATTTGAAGGGCTGTTGCCATCCAGGGATCCCGAGGGCGCGTCAGTGAGCGGCAGGGTGGGGGCTGTATCTGTGCCGCTGGCAATACCTGGGGGCCCATTGACGGCATCGGGGGCCGCCTCTGGAAGCGGGGTTAAACGCGCGGCCGGCGGCGAGGGCAGGAATGCACCCTCAAGGGCAAAGCGGGCCCGAACAAAGGGAGGGGGTGGGGTGGGGATCGCCTCTGGCAGCAATAGGTGTGTGGCCCCACCATTGGGGCCTGGGCAGAGCGGCAGCCGGTGGGTGAAGCCATTGTATGTGGAAGAGGAGGGGCGGCCTGGCATCCTTGCAAGATACGACAGTGTTACGGGGAAGGAAGACGACCACAGCAAGATCATTTGCCGCATATGCGGCAAAGGGATTTCCTTCAAGCCGTCATCCTTCTCGACTGCGGAAAAGCATATAGGGCACCACAAGGTCACGCGATGGACGTTGTCCGTTGCCGTGGAGCTGGCAGACAAAGCACGGGCGGATGGTGTCGCTTTTCCCATGGCTGAGTTTCTTGCGCGGACGGCTGAGGAGGGCCGTGAGGTGGGAGTGGCACATTACATGCAGCAGGAGGCCTTTGCCACAGGAGCCGCCCCATGGCAGCAAATGCGGTCAGCGATCACCCGCTGGATCGCAGCGGATAGCATTCAACTATCCATTGTTGAGTCTCCAAACTTTCGCCGTATGTGCAAGGTACTCAACGGCCGTTGCCCCTCCTTCAGCCGGAAGGCCGTCACCAATGAGGTCCACTATTACCACGTTGTCGCATGCATTGTGTGCAATATGTTCTGTTGTCCCATGGTGTCCATGTGATACAGTCCGCAACACACAACTGTGTTGGTTGTCAACCTGAAAATAGTGTCTTTGTTGTTATCGCAGTTGGCATCCATGCACCGTCAGGTGGTGCAGAAGCTCTGGGGGATGGAGGAGTGGAATAAGGTGCGGCCAACCTTCACCTGCGACCTTTAGCGCTCTCGCATGTGGCAAGAGTATTTTTTAGTGACCATGCACTGGGTGGAGGAGACGCACCAGCATGACGGCTATGCCAACCGCCAGTGGCAGTTGCGGAGCAGGTGCATGGGGTCAGTGCTTGTGGAGGCGGAGAGCATCACGGCTGAAGGTGAGAGGTTGTGCAGCGAATGGGTAGCAGTGACTACCCAACTGGCAGCTAATTGTGTTGTTTGTTATTTGTGATATTCGCCTTTGTTGCTTGTCACAAGCAGTTTTTGTATACAGTGGTGGTGGACCTGGCCCGCAAGGAGCTGGGGAAGTATGGGATGATGGGGTGAATGGGCAGCAGTGACTGCCCAAGCACCAGCTGGTCGAGTGGTCTGTTGCTTGTCACAACGTGTTTGTGTATGCAGTGGTAGTGGACCTGGCGTGCAAGGAGCTGGAGAAGTATGGGATGACTGGCTGGTGGCCGTCCTTTGTCACGGACGCTGGGAGCAACATCAGGCGGGCTATTAGGGGGGAGCTGGCAGCACATGAGGTTGGGGAGCAACCCAGAGGCGGCATGGCAGATTGGTCAAGCTGTGCCTGTCACATGCTCCACAACGTCGTGACCCATGGCCTGGCCAACCTACTCGTCCGCGCCACCCATACCAAAGGCTGCCAAAATCTCTGTAGTGCAATAGACTGGTAAGTTATGATGCTGGTGTGTCTTGGTGTGTGTGTTGCTATGCATGCATATATGTTGGTGGTTATTTGTGTGTGCTGCAACTACTGTAGTTGCTGCTGCTTCGGAATTGTTTCATCAGCAGTGTGCATATGTCCTTACGATGGCAGGGTCTCCACGCTGGTGAACCACATGCGTGCCAGCGCGAAAGCCACAGCTGAGCTGCAAAGGCTGCAAGTGGAAATAATAAGGGAGGGTAACAACGTAGTTTCTAGTGATGAGGAGAGGGTGTCTGCATCAGAGGTGCCCTCCGATAAGTCGGTTGAAGGTGGCAGGAGGCCCAACCTGCGGAGGGTACTTCAGCTGGTGAGGTCTGTGGAAACTCGATGGAATAGTACATTTTTTATATTGCAAAGGGCTGTGCGCCTGAGGAAGGCCATCGACAGATGGTTTGGGTTGCACCCCGAATACGATAATCCCATTGAGATTACACAATGGGGCTACCTGGAGGCCCTCCTCCCAATCTTGGCATCTATCAAGAGGTGCTGTAAGAGGCTGGAGGCGGAGGCATACCCCACGGGCCCCAAGGCTCTCACCAAGCTAATGCACCTCCGGCGTTTCCTTTACAAAATGGGCGGCGTGGACAATAAGGGGCCATACAGTGGGTTAGTGCCATTCTGCAGTGACATGGTCTACAAACTAGAAGAGGCCCACAGCGACTCCACGTGGGTTTGGCAAATGGCCTTTTTGGCTTTGATGGACCCCACCGGTGAGCGATCATTGCTAATCACTCAGTGATAGTGTTGTTGGTGTTGTGTACTGTTTCTCACTGTGGTGTCGTTCACATATTCAAACACATATAAAAGGTCAGAAGCAGTGCTGATGAATTGCATGGTGTGTGTGCAGTGTACGCCTGGAAGGCTACCCTAGGGTTCTATATAAAGGTACTGGAACCCATCAGGGAGAAGTTCGTGTCAGTGGATGCCGTGATGGAGGATATGTCGGTTGAGCTGCTGGAGTTGTGTCTTAAATTCGCGAAGGACATTAGGTGGTCAGAGGCATCGGGGCAGGCAGGCCTGCCGCCCCATCCTGAACAGCGGCCCGTGCGCAAGCCGAGGGAGAAGCGCATGGGGCATAAGACGTTTGACACTAGCTCCGAGGAGGATTATGATGCAACATGGCAACGGGGCCCAAGGGCAAGCGGTGCCGCGGGGCCTAGCCAACCTGCGGGCGGTACAGCGGGCGGCAAACTGATGGATGCCACGCAATGCTTGATCGCGCGACACGTTCAGGAGTTCTTAATGGTACGTTGGAGTTTGTGTGAGCCGGGTACCCCACGAGAGGAGGATGCACTAGATTATTGGGCACGGAATAGTGCTCGATGGCCCATAGTGGCGTGGGTGGCCCGGCACTCATTGTGTGTGCTGGCCGGAAGTGGTTCGTCAGAATGGGGCTTCTCGGTATCCGGCCATACTGTGCAATCTCGGCGGGCGTCTCTAGGGGACGAACGCATTGAGCAGCTGACATTTTTGTCTGGCAACACCGACTTGTAAATTACAAGGTGTAATTTTCTGGGTTCTATTGGTTTGTCTCGAATTGGCCTATGGCTCAGTGTGTGACTTGTTTTAATTTTGGCTATATGTCCAGCTTGTACATTGGGCAATGCGCATGTTGCCTTTGCTGCAAGTCAAGTGTCCCTGTGAAAATGTGTCTTTTGGCCCTGAATCCGGCCTTATGAATGCCTCTGCAACTTGCACTGGTCCGCCAGTGCCCCCAAAACTTATAAGACCTCCAATTTGCATGGTCCATTCCTAGGGAACGGACAGGAACGGACCTGAATGGACAAGGACGGGGCCGTTCCATATCAGGAATGGGGCCATTCCTGAGCCGGGACGGATCCGTCCCTGGGCAGGAATGGACACGTTCCAACCCCGTTCCGGCCCGGCCCGGATCCGGCCCAAATCTGTTTCTGGGGAACCGCTCAGGAACGGACTGGAACGGATTGGGACGGACTGGGATGGGAACGGGGACGGGTCCGTTCCTGGGATGGGGACGGACACCGTTCCCATTCCCGTTCCTATGCCATTTGGTCGGGCCCAGCTCTGTTAGTAGGGCGTTCCCCACATCAGGCTAGTGTGCGTAACATTCGTCCCCCTCAGGGAGGTGGGACGTCCCCGTCCCAGTACATAAATATGGGGGTAGATGCATGCATGGCTCACAAGCCTGCTGTATATGGAAACTGGCTGTGCATCTCGTCACATGCCCAGTAAACCACATATAGTGTACAAAACAAATATTGAAGAGAAAGAGTGGTTGTTATATAGAAAATGTTCTTGTGGACAACCCTCATTAAAACGTTTCCTTAAGCTTACCAGCTGGAATGTCAATACTACCTATAATATACAAGTTTTGTTTTATGGCCTCTCAGCTTGCCCATATCCAACAAATGCTTAGGATATACAGGGATCACTTTGCACGTCCCCCAACATGACATCCACTGGCCATCCACCCACAACCATGACCATGTTGGGTGTAGCATGTGTTTTTGCCTCTACAACGCCCACGGCAAGAGGTAGTCACAAGTGGACCATTGCTTTGGATCTGTTCACCATTCATGGTGGTGGTGGACATGGCGTTCATGTGTCCAAATTGTGAGTGGGACCGGTATCCTTGATAATTGGTGTTCTTCTGTGCCCACTGCAGAATTGCCTATCACATACAAAAGCACAGACATGCTCATGTCAATGTGTACATCTCATACTATGATCAGTTTGCATATTCGCAATAGGAGTTCTGCTATTCTCAAATGCCTGGACCAGTTCCTGTTTATTGGCAACTGCTTTTGCTAATTCCCAGCTATTATGCTCATGACTGTAACCCAGCCATTTGACCAGGTACTCTATAGAGTCCTGTCTATGGCTAAATTTTTTAATCCTTTTATCAAGGATGCGTTTGACCTCATACTCCAGTTCCCCTTCAATCTTGATAGAGACTGGTGGTGGCTGTACTCTGCCACTAGCCTTATAAGGTCTGAGTTTTGATACGTGGAAAACCAGATGTATTTTACTCATGCTTTCCATGAGTTCTGGTTGATATATAACAAAACCTATCCGGTCAAGGATGGTGAAGGGCCCAATCCACCTTGGTAATAATTTTCGAGTTCCAGGATGCTTAAGGGTAATATGCTGTGTTGAAAGGAGGATATCATCTCCCTTATTAGATGACACGTCCCTCTGGTGGTGGTCAGCATGCTTTGACTACCTATCCTGTGCCTTCTCAAAGCACGCCCTGGCCTCTTTCAGTGCTGATTGGATATGGTAATCAAATCGTGTCACTGCTAGCAATCCCTCCATGAGGGATGTACCATTATGCCTTAAGTGAGGCTGTTGTGCCCTATCAATGGCCACTGCCAAGCCACGGGTGTTCAGATTGTCATAACCTTTCAACGGCTTCCAAATTTGCACCCCGAAAGCTAACAGACTCCGTGGGTGTCGACCATAGTTCAGATAGAATGGGGTCTCTTGTGTTGAACTATTTTTGAGTTGTTCATTGCAAACTCGGCCATGGCTATCAATCCATCCTATGCATCTTGATCAACATGCGTATAGCTGCGCAAGTAATCCTCCAAAATCCGATTCATAACTTTTGTCTAGCCATCCTCTGAGGACGGTACGCAATGCTCATATTGAGCTGCATTTTCCACCTCTCTGCTAGGTATTGGTTAAAACTAGAAGTGAACCAACACATCTCTATTGGACACTATCGTAGAGGGGAGGCCGTGGTGCCGTATCACATTCTGCACCAATAGGTTTGCGGCTCCTTCGGCGGAGACTTCATTTGTGGTGGCTGCAATGCACACCATCTTGGTCAGCCTATCGACGAATACGACGATGGCATCATGACCACCCTTAGTTTTTGGTAGTTGTGTAATGAAGTACATAGACAATTCAGTCCATGGCTCCTCAGGAATGCCCAATGGCTGTAATAAGCCTGGGGTATTTTAATAAGAATATTTAGCCTATTGACAAATTGGGCAGGCATCAACATATAGTTGCACCTCTCATTGCATTCCTGGCCACCAGTAATACCACTGAATCAAGTCCAGAGTTTTGGCTTGACCAAAGTGTCCCGCACTTGGATGGTCATGCGCCAACTGGCAAAATTCAGTCCTTATACATGCTAGTATATATACCTGCTCGCCTCACAACCAGAGGCCGTTTATATAGTGCAACTCCTATTGTTGTTTCACAGACTCAAGTTGGGGATCTTGGCGATAAGCCTGATAGATCCTTGAGGCTAAACCTTCTGCCTCTACCATCCTTTTCGACTTTTTGTCTTTACCCCGCTTGCACAATGCTCTTAAGCCACAGACAACTAGATGACTTTTTCTCCTAGCTTCTTGTTCACCAGTTATTGGAGGAATGCGAGAGAGTGGATCAGCCACATTCTTTTGCCCTGGGCGGTATTCCCAGTCAAAGTCAAACTACTATAGTATTTCAGACCATCTGGTTTGACGCCTACTTAATTGTGACTGTGACTTGAGATAAGTCAACGGGCAATGATCCATTACCAGTTTGAAATGTGTACCTTCTAGATAACATCGCCACAACTAGACGGCATGCATAGAAGCTAATGCCTCTTGGTCTGTCACATTATAGATCAACTCCATTAGGAGAAACTTTTGGCTTGCATAATAGACTGGATGATTGTCCTACGTAAGGACTACTCCCACAACAGTTTGGGATGCATCTGCAATAACCTTGAATGTCTGCTTGGATCTGGCATTTTGAGTAAGGGAGCTATCGTCAAACACTTCTTTATATGCTCAAATGTCGATTGACATTCTGCCATCCACTCCCACTTACCATTCTTTCTGGTCAAGACCGTCAAGGGAGTGGCCATCTTCAAATAACCCTGAACGAACTTTCAAAAATAGTGTGCCAGCCCGAGAAACTGTTGAACGTGCTTCACGCACTGCAGTATAGGCTAGTTCTTCACTTTCTCAATCCCTTCTGGGTTTGGCCGAATGCCCTCTTGAGACACAATATGTCCTAAGTAGAAGATCTCCTCCTTATTGAATTGACATCTATGCAATCGACAATATGATTTCTGTTGCCGTGGCACCTCTAATACTTGTTTAAGGTGTTGTAAGTGCTCCTCAGCAATTTGGCTAAACACGAGTATATCACCTAAATACACCACAATGTTTGCCAATTTGGTCACCAAATATATGGTGCATCATCTACTGGAATATTGTTGGGGTATTTGTGAGTCCAAAAGAAAGAACCTTGAATTCATATAAGCCTAATGGAGCTACAAATGCCATTTTGGCATAGTCAGCCTTACCTATACGGAGTTGATAGTACCCCTGTTGCAAGTCGATTGCCGAGAACATTTTGGCTCCTTGCAATTGATCTAACAAGGTATTTATCCTTGGTATAGGCCACTTGTTTTTAATGGTGGCCTTATTCAATGCTCTATAATCAATACACATCTGGAGGTTGCCATCTGGCTTAGGTACAAAGAGTACTAGGGCCCCGAAAGGGCTACTGCTCTCCGTGATAAGACCTTTCTATAGTAGATAGTCTACCTGCTCTTTTATCCCGTCTATTTCTCTTGGACTGTATAGGAAAGCTGGTCGCTTCACCGGTTTGGTACCTTCCTCGAGGGGAATGGTCAAGCCCCCCCGATCACGGAGGAAGGCCTGTAGGTAGTTCATTAGGGAAGAGGTCTTTATACTCCTCCAAAAGTGTAGAGATTTTATCAGGATCTATAGTAAAAGAAGTGGTCTCACGGCCCACAGTGGCTGAATGGCTTGCAATGGTCTCTCGACTTGCGGTAGTCAAATGGCCTGCGATGGTCTCATGACCTGCAGTGGTTGAATAGCCTGTGATGGTCTCACGACCTGCGGTGGCTAAATGGTTTGGTGCGTCCCCCTTAGGGAGATTGTTGACCCGGTGAACTAAAACCAATTAGAGGGAAGAACCCCGATGGTAGGCATGCTGGGCGCAACCCAAGGAATACAAATGATCCAGATAACAAACAATCGAGTGGGAAGAAGAAATGCCCATCATGGGCTGTGGAGAGTCAGGAATGCTCGAAGTACTGTGAGGAGTGATCTTGCGACCGCGAGAGACAACCCAAATTTGACCACGATGATAATCAATGATACCAACGTGCTCATAAAGCCAATTGTCACTAAGAATAATATCATAATCGTTGGACAAGTTAATTACCACATAACATACGGTGTCTTTATAGCCTTAGATGGCTAAAGGAATATCCACAACACTCAATGAAGGGAGTGAGGATCCGTCTGCAAGGAGAACTTTGGCCTGAAGAGGTTCAATGTGAACACTCCGGGTGTGGAAAAAACAATGGGATCCACAACACGGCGAGTGGCATGAACAAGCCGTTGTAAGTGGTGCAATTGATGTAATTACCGATTGGAGGCCGAATGTGGTTGTTTAGGCGTTAAACCTACTTGACGACAATAAGTCAGATATATGTATATATAGTTCCAATCATGCTAGTATCAAAGAGAATGGACACATACTGATGGCCAACTCGGTCTGCAAAAGTTAAATGAGGGTAATCCATAGACGCACCTCAAATGCGGTATCCTACTGCTCCCTCGGGGGGTTCAAAATAAATAGTTATAAGCCAAGGAATACCGGCTATTGTGATGCAACCTGTCTGGTCTGCTTTCTATTGTGTAAACAGTTGAGTACCCTTAGGGTAATGTACTAATATGTGCATTTTATGCAGACATAGATGTTCAGTAAAACAACGCCCCGCTGGTAATAATATACAAGTGCCAGTCTTGGTAAGAGCTTTTTCATACTCTGCAAAGTAATGTTCGAGGAATGGCATTGCATTATGGAATGGTGGATTAATCCAAACAAACCCGCTCTGCAAAGGCTAAGTTAAAAAGCTATTTGGAGTTAAGCAAAACTGCTCACATAGAGTGTTATCCCCATTTGGGTTTGCACAAGCATCCAGGGTAAGCTAGTGTGATACCAGTGACTGGATATGCTGAAGGTGCGTAGTGCTAAGCATGCGATCAGAATAGTCTGATTGAAAATATGGGCCCTCTTTGGCTGCGGTTCTTGATGACTCTTGGGTTTCAACCCCTGTGATTGACCGGCAAAATATTTCATTGTACACACTTTGGGCGTGGGAACCACAGGTGCAACAATATGACGATGATTCACCGGTTGTATTTTAAATATCGCATTGCTCACATTATCTTTCTGCATTTTCACACAAATTGCACATGCAACCCTATGACTTCTATGATATTTCACTAATTGTGGGGTGCTCCCCTTCATGGGTGGCAGCTTGCCTCTGCCAGGACAAGAACCGTCCGAGAGGTGTCCAGCACAGAAGGGCTTAAAATAGCGAAAGCACCTTCTAGCCCTCTTTAGCACCTCTACTGTTGTGTCATATAGTTGTGACTGGCTCGTGACAACCTTTCCCTCCATGGGGTCACGAATGGCCTTGATAGGCTTAAACTTGCGTTCCTCATGGGGCTGAGGTCCACCCTGCACATCAGTATTGCGAACCTTGCATACCTATCCTCCACAAGCCTTCGGTTTTGTATGGAGAATGGGTTTACCCCAATTGTCAACCTTTAAAGCATAATGCTTTTGGATAACTTTGTTAGATCCAAGGTTATTGCTCGTATTGCCTTTGCTGTTGTGGCTGTCAGCCAGATGTGAGCCATATGATTTATATTCCTGGTAATATGTTGATCCCACTTTATACAAATGAGCCCTCAGGCTTGCGTACATAAACTATTGCTCATCGTCTTTTTCTAAAAAACATTTCACTTGATATCAAAACATAATCCAGCATATAATGCGTGCAGCTTAGATAAGTTATCCATGTCCTTCTCACACTTGGAAAACATTTGTTCAAGCAGTTGCATGTATATGATGGTGTCGGGACCAGAAGTTCTTGCCTTTGTCAAGGCTGCTATCTCAGAGTAAATCTCAATGTCTGAGTATTTATGATTATAAAGTATCTCCATGCCATATTTAAATTGCTTCCATAGCAATTGAAAGTCTGGTTATGAGAGCACTTCTACATCAATTGTAACTCCCCACAAGTGATTTAATTGTGCAAGCAGGCTATGCTTCAACTCTTCAAGAGTGTTTGGCACTATCCATCCCCATTGACTCTAGGGTGCAACAGTGGTTTTGAAATACATAATGATTCCCTGCAACCACTTAGTCAAAGCTTGCTTGTCTTCATTCCATTTGGGGGGTTAATGCCTTGATTATTCATCTTTGGCATGCTTAACTGTAGTTCCCTCTCGGGGTGCATGTACATAGGAGCAAATGGCACTTCTTGTATAATCGTCAGTTACTCCTGACCCAACCCCAGGTAGCCTAGTCCCATGGGGTCATAGTCCGCTGGCGGTAGTAGTGGTCCATCCACTGCCATATGGAGTCCTGCTGCAATAGAGGCAATATGCTCCTGATGTGGTGGCTCAGAAGCCTGCATGTAATGTGGTCACCCAAATAGCAATTCCTCCTCTTCTGGTTCCATGGATGGCTAGAACATAAAAGGGTCACTGCACTGCTGGGATGGACCTACTTGTTGCCCTGGTGCCATCATGGGCTGCTCCTAGCTATAACCTAGATGCAATGGTCTCAACTGCTGAACTGGCTCTGGTCTCACTGATTGCTACTGCTAAACTGATCGCATCAGAGCTGGCAATGGTGGTTGGATGGTGACGTGGTTTTGTTCGTTGGAGCCGGCACGCGCCTGCCGTCGCCCGGTCCACCCCTTACGGGTGACCTCGGATCTCCGCCCGATGGCGTGCAGATCCGGCGTAATCGGGGCGCACGCTTGTTCGGAGTACGCAGCAGGGCCCGGGGCCGCGGGGTCGCAAGGCCTGCGTCCTTCAGCCGGTGGCAGCAACGGTCATGGGACAGCGAGGGCGCGCGGTCGCCCCCGCGGGAGTCGGCAGTGAGCCAGAAAGAACAATTACAGTCAGACACTTCCCCCTTGCATCCAAATACCGTCCGACCGTCACACCTCCGAGTGTGCTAGTACATAAAGACACGTACACAATGCACTATACAAAACGGGCCACCGGTCACCACCAAAACAACTCCACAACTCCCCCTACTCAGCCCCCATTATCCAGGCTACAGTACATAAAGTTCTGCACCTTCAAGTCATCCATAAATCCGCATATTTAGACAACAAAGGCCAAGAGGTAAATCAGATCATAATACTATAAATATGGAGCTGTACACCATCATCTAAAGATAATGAGAGAAAGAAATGGTCCACTGCACCTACCCCAAGTGTTTCCACAACAGTACTCCCCCCTCGGGGTAGTTTTCGCCCTCGAAAACCGAAGTCCTCTTTTGGCTGCCCAGTTAATGCACTAACTATAGAGTTAATACCCCACTAGTTTGTTTTTATATGGACCACACTCCCATTCTTTTTATCTAAGGTGTGGATGACACACTCCCTTGAACATCCAGGAAAAACTACCTCTCATTGTTAGATTAGGGATTCTCGTCCTTGTCTTCCCTGTCATTGAGATATCTTAGTACCATTGCAACGACCTTGCATATAATTGGTTCTTTATCCATAGGTTCCTCTATTTCCTTGCCGGAATCCACTGATCCCCACTCCATAATCCACTGAACAACTTGGAGCCGCCGGCACTCTATACCAATGGATGCAATACATAGCGTGAAAAAGCCGTTTCACCTAGTAACCGCCAATCAGTTAATCACACATTTTTTTTTCTTTTGCTACCAGATGAATTTCACATGGATGGACGTCTCTACCCATAGAAATGCAATGTACTCTGTCAAAAAGATTTCCCAATGTATGACCATTGGACTCCTTTCCTATGCATCTAAAGCCAAATCACCACCCTATCAACCGCCTGAGCCGATCTAAAAATCAGAGACAAAGGTTTGGCTTCACGCACCAAGTGTCCCATACCACTGGTGTATCACCCTCACCCCGTCTGCAACTCCTGTGGCTCACAAAAAGGCAGATATCCATTATGATCTGGGGTAATGATCACCAAACATCTGCAATCTGAATTGAGGATCCATCCCATGCTTCCACTATTCCTCAAGCGATCCAACACTGCAAACGCTCAATGAGTTTCCACCTTGGCTTATTACTTCTGTTGCATATCCATAAGCCACCAAGTTATCCAACAATCATAATGCCCTTTGTACAAGTGCGCTAGGTAGACCACCATATAACCACATGCTCTACCTAGTGTGTATCATGTTTGGCTCTAATTTTAGTTTCCATTTCTCTCCATGGTTACCAGTTTTCTGCTGAACTTCATTTTTGTTGCTCTTGCCACCAGAGCCGTCCCAGTACTGAGCTGATCCACAACAACCCAGCTACCTCAAAGCTTTTATCAGACCAACACTATTCATTTTTTTTTTCCACTAAGGTCCGATACTTTTCTGGCTAAGGCCAATTCGCTCGATTTTGATACTGAAGTATTTTTTTGTTCTCCGACCATCATCAAGACTTCCTCAATTTCGATACAGAAAAAGTCACCACTTCTTCGACCGTTATCAAGGTGAAACTAATCATATGTCATCCAGGTTTCTCCCCCATGCGACCACCCATGTACCAAGTCACTGAGAAACTACTGGATTTAATATAGGTCATAATTCCTAAGCCCAGTAAACTGCCTTCTGAACCACTGATGCACCGCAGACGATTTCGGTCACCCCCTATTTTAAGCCCGGAGATCAGCACTCAAATGCATACGGCGCCTCCTATTATAATGCCGGGAGGGCGCTCGTGGCGACTTTCGGCATCCTCCTATTATAATAGCCGGGAGGGACATCCACTGGCCAGGCTACCCCTATTTTTATACCGACCGGGGGAACGCCTCCAAAGTACCCAGTTGCTATCCAGAATCACAGCCGCTCAAGAACATACACCGACCTCTATCCACTCGCTCATGCATCTGACCAGTTATTGGCCCACAAACATCACAGCAAAGGCCCCCACCATATCCAGCACTATATGACCTCGATGTTTGTGCCTAAGGAAAGGCAACCTGAGACATGAAGCTCGCTAACCATCTGTCCGCTGGTCCCCTCACTATGGCTACACCCCCCCTGGGGTACATCGACGTCCTCGGCGATATATGACAAGGCAACCCATATACCCTGCCACTCTGCTCACTGCCGTGCCAAGTACTCATGGTCTCACAGCTGTAGAAACCATAGTCAAACATTTTCTGTCCCCAGTTGCACTTGGGGTATGACACCAACATGCACTGAAGAGATGGAATAATGTGCTATCGATAGCAGACCTCTATAGATGATCTGACACCCTGTCACATCCTAACCTCCAGACCAACTGCTCCCATCATCAGATACCACTATGCAGTTTTGTAGAAATGAAGGTCAGATAAGATGCCACTAGTGCTCCTATACACATAGCACTGGGAGCTACTCTGGTAGTAATCACTCGTAGACCACCAGATTCTCCAATCAGATAGGTCATGGTTATGGACAGTCGCAGCTAGTCATGTGCGAGACCCACTACTCCATCAACTCACAACCTTGGCATACCTATGCCTATCACCACTGCTAAAACCCTCAGAACAGTGGTCCTGTGAATCCAGTTCTTGGGACTGGGGTGGCCCACAGCAATAAAACTGGACCAGTCTCTATCCTCTCACACTGCAACCCAGGGTCCTCGCCACTCTTGGCAAGGGCTGATCCCACCTGAAAAGGCGCCCTGTAAAGTTGCATCCTAAAGACTGTAATGTGCTTCAGCTCGGAGTCTTGCCAGGCCTGGCATCTTTTCCACCCTGCGCCTTCCTCTACGACAACACCAAAATTGACGCATTTTGATCCGTAGCTGAGCTAAGTGGAGGAATCAGGTTATCTGGTACACCTGTCCCCAAATTTCTGCGATGCTACTAAACTGGTAGAGTGTGAACCAGTTTGTCTCTCTGACACCTGACTCAGGAGTCATCGCCTCTGACCCGGCAGTAATGCTGAACTGCCTCCCGGTGCCTCTCACCGGCCATCCCTAATACCATCACAAGTGACTATGATTGCCACTATGGGCTTCTCCTGAATCTCTCAATCATCCACTAAGACCAGACCCTAACATGCATACATAGAGTACGGGTGAAAATAACTCTGTGCATGTGGGGGATGCCAGAGATCCAACCTGCCCATCCGCGATCAAAGAAATCTCCAGAATAAAGAATTATCGAATACACGAGTTTGAACCACTGCATTTTTTTTTCATTGTCAGATAAATAACCTGCCCATTTATCACAACCACCACAACCAAATGTCAATTGTTAAACCCCATTGTTTTTTTTCCAGAAATTCCAGCTGCCTTTGGTCAGACTACCCATCACTCGTCTTTTAATTCCCTTAGGCAACCTACAACAGGATATCAACAACTGCTTCCCTACCAATATGGGTTCTTCATTCAGTGGCCCACCATAAAATCATAAACCTCTAAGAGTCTAGGCCACATTTTTTTTCACATACCCATACACCTGTCAGTCATGTCTTTTTATGCCAGCTATGAAGACTCGCTTGATTCCACATGTCACAGCAACTCAAGATAAGCTCCCCAGACAGCTTTTTCTGCAACTTGAGTTATATTGTGCTATCAAGTCGAGTAACAACCCAACCATGACTTACTCCCCTTGTGCCAATGCAAAATACCTTGAATGCTTTTGTAGCTTCTATCAGATCACCTTAGAGCCCATGATTGCTCTAAAGTCCCTCCAGTCTGCCACAACACCTCTCTCACATGAGTGGTGTTTCCTCCCATGGTGTGACTGGATAACCTCAAAGCCTGCTCATATCAACATAAGATCTGATTTGCCACATAGCACTGCTGTTGCTATAGTAGTCTTTCCTGCACTGACTTCCAACTCATGATCAGATATATAAGAAAGGCATCACTTTTGTCCAACTCAATGCCCCTCTACTGGCATTCCCTACATCTCTACACATGTGCACCCAACAAAGGAACAACCACAATATCCAACTCATGTCCCCCCAGCTGATCTGCACGTGTGTTGTATCCATTTACTGACTTGGTATTCTTGTTGGTCTTGGATTATTGAGGCTGGTCATGAAGGGTCATCAACCGGGCCGAGGGCCTGTACCTCGCTGCCGTATTACCCGGAATTTAACTGGGCCGAGGGCCTGAACCTCGCTGCCGTATTACCCAGTGTTCAACTGGGCCGAGGGCCATAACCTCGCTGTCGTATTACCCAGTGAGCCGGGCCGAGGGCCTGAACCTCGCTGTCGTATTACCCGGTATTCAGCCGGGCCGAGGGCCAAAACCTCGTAGCCGTAGTACCCGGTATCTGAAGGCTGTTAGGGTATCTCAATATCACCCTAATCTCCCCAATACAGAGAGATGTAGTCTTTATGACAGAATTCTGGTCCCACTATAATCACACTTTACAAACCCCCAATATCTTTGTCTAGGATCAGAATATTTTGAAGTTACCTTCAATTGCCCTTAGACTTACTCCAACCTTCAAGTCATTATCTGTGTGATTGGAGTGCATACTGCTATATTCCAAAAGTACAGCTCCTCTCACATTTCACAGAAACTGATTGCTTTCAGGCTGTACAGTTCTGTGATAAACCTTCCACCATCTTGGGTTGCACACCAAAACACCATCACTGTCAAGTGCTGCCAACCCTAAACCGCTTGCAATGGCCATATTTTGTGGGCCAATCTCATATGCCACTTTACTTTTTCTTGTGGCTACCTCAAAACTTAATCACTAACAATCACTCATCATTCTTTTTACCTATTTTGAGATTGGAATCGCTTTACCCACACTCAACAAAATTCTATGCCACTTGCAATGATTTATTAGTGGAGTCACAGCATGATTCAAAACTTTGGGCAGTATCCCCAAACTCTTTGCCCAAAATTGGCACTTGCTGTGCCCCGCAATGCACTCTTCACCAATCTATTCAAAATTAAGTGATTCACCCCCTTTTGATTATGGGACTGACCACTTATATAGATTGTCCCTGGAAAATTCCTTTGTTTCTATCTTTGAAATCCCATGTTCATTCACAGCTCACTTCACAGCACACACAGCGCACACACAGCACATCCGCACAGCACAGCTGCGCAGCACAGCACAGCACAGCAGCACAGCTGCACAGCACAGCACGCAGTTCCCACCCACGCTGTCACGGTCCCGGCACTGGTTCAGGCGTCCTCACACTCCCCAAATCCCACAGTACTTTGGCCTTTAGGTTAGCCGCAGTACATTGGCAGAATCCAAGGCCCAGTGCTGCGGACCACAGCCTTTCACACAAAATCCATCAAATTCCAGTAAACCAATCAACAGCCCTTTGATTGGACAGTAAGGGCGTCCCCCCCTGTCTCACAGGTCACCGGTCTGCCCTGTACGGCAACCCGGTCCGACTCAGCCCCCCACCTCACTCCGCCAGTCCGACTGGCGCTCCGCGGAGTTGCTGGGTCGCCTGCGGGCCTCCTGGCTCGGTGGGAACCCGGCGCGCTGCCCGGGAACGGCTCCCCCTCGGTCTCTCCGGCCGCAGAATCACTCCACCGGCGTGGGCCTCGTTGTGGACCGCCCACGCCGTTCCTCTCGACGATCCATCGGCGCAGGCCGCGCTCGCCCGGCCGCGCCTCGCGGCATCCGCTTTTTCCGGTCGTGAATGGAGCCCGGCGGCTTGCCCCAGAATGGCTCCATTCGGGCGCATCGGTTGCGCCGTTGATCTGCCGGCGAAGGCCACGCGAGTGGCCTGCGATTCAGCGCATCTCGAAGCTCCGCCGGCGCAGGCCACGTTCGTGTGGCCGCGCCGCGCCGCGCTGTAGATCCGGGCTCGGATGGAGCCCGCCGGTGCCCGGCTTCGGTTCCCCTCGGTCGCGCCGGCCGCGACGTTGCTCCGCCGGTGTGGGCCTCGATGGAGTTGGCCCACACCTCGCCTTTGGTCGTTCGATTGGCGCTGGCCATCGTTGAATAGCCGCGCCGCGCCGCGTTGGTGCACCGGGCTCGGATGGAGCCCGCCGGTGCCCGGCTTTGATTCCCCTTCATCGCGCCGGCCGCGACGCTGCTCCGCCGGTGTGGGCCTCGTTGGAGTCGGCCCACACCTCGCCTGTGAAATCTCCATTGGCGCAGACCATCTTCGAATGGTCGCGCAGCTCCGCGTTGGTGCACCGGGCTCGGATGGAGCCCGGCTCCCGGCTTCGAAGCTGCTCCATTCCCCTCTTTTTCCTCCGCGCCGTAGCCTCCAATCCACGCGTTGTTTTGCAGAGCCAACGGCCTTCGTTTGGCCGTTTGCGCCAGCTTTTCATCCTCCAGAATCCGCCCGATTCCACCGTCGCCAGCGGTCGGACGGGGACGGTTGCGCCTTCCAAGGCGCTGCTCCTTTCCACACGGCTCCTTCGGCATTGCAGCGCCGATTCTCGGCTCCCTGCCACACTGCCCCGTTGGGCATGCTGTGGCTGCTCCTTGGGACTTGATCCCCTTGTTCGATGGAGCTGCATGGCCGCCGAACGACGGGCCATGCTCGCGGGTCGCCGAAATGCACTTTTCGTGCATTCGCACCTCCGTCCGCCTTACTCGCTCCTTGCTGGCTTCATGGCCACCCTCCAGCGCTGGGGATCCTCCTCGCAACGGGCCGCGACGTTCCCCCGCGGTCCGCGCGTTGTCTCTTCCGATTAAGCCGATTGCCCGGCCGTTGGGCACCGTTGTCCTCCGCCGAATAATGCGCCTCCTCCGCGCCATCTCGCAGCTAGCTGCGCCGTTGTCTGCAGTCGAAAAGAACTCCTCCTCCACGCAGCCGTTTCCATGGCCTCTTGGGGCCGTTCGCTCTTGTGCTCTCGAGTTAATTCACGCCGTCATCGGTGCAATTCCCCTCGCAGTGGGGCTGCGCCTAGGCGTCATCCTCCGGGATCCAAAGACAAAAATCAATGCGCCCCGCTTCTTGGGCGGCGCCGCAACACTCTCCGTTGCCGGCCTTCAACGCTTCCGGCCTTGCCTAGCTCCGAAACCACTTGACGTGGTTTTGTTCGTTGGAGCCGGCACGCGCCTGCCGTCGCCCGGTCCACCCCTTACGGGTGACCTCGGATCTCCGCCCGATGGCGTGCAGATCCGGCGTAATCGGGGCGCACGCTTGTTCGGAGTACGCAGCAGGGCCCGGGGCCGCGGGGTCGCAAGGCCTGCGTCCTTCAGCCGGTGGCAGCAACGGTCATGGGACAGCGAGGGCGCGCGGTCGCCCCCGCGGGAGTCGGCAGTGAGCCAGAAAGAACAATTACAGTCAGACACCTCCCCCTTGCATCCAAATACCGTCCGACCGTCACACCTCCGAGTGTGCTAGTACATAAAGACACATACACAATGCACTATACAAAACGGGCCACCGGTCACCACCAAAACAACTCCACAACTCCCCCTACTCAGCCCCCATTATCCAGGCTACAGTACATAAAGTTCTGCACCTTCAAGTCATCCATAAATCCGCATATTTAGACAACAAAGGCCAAGAGGTAAATCAGATCATAATACTATAAATATGGAGCTGTACACCATCATCTAAAGATAATGAGAGAAAGAAATGGTCCACTGCACCTACCCCAAGTGTTTCCACAACAGATGGGCTGCAATAATGGCTATTGAGGCTGGAACATTGAGGGACCACCATACTGTTGTGCTATGTATGGCTACGTTGGTACCTGAAAAGGCTGCTAAAACTACAGTTTTTACCATGCTATGAGTGGCTGCTTCTATCTAGAAAAGGGAGGTGGCTGCTGCATAGTGCGCAACTGCTATTCATAACCAAATGAAGATAGAGCCTACAACCTCTCTAACTTCCGTTGTGTTGTATGAGGCTGTGGTTACACTACTCCTGGTCTTGGCCTTCCCATCATGAAGGGCTGGGTAGGTGCCTATGCTGCCTGAGTTGCTTGTAGAATTGGCACTCTAGAAATAGCTTGTACAAGTGGAAGCCCTTCGTGAGGGATCCTCCTGCTTGTCCTCTGGACTACCTGCCACTCTGTGGCTGCTTGTTGAATATCCGGCACGTGTATTTCTAGTGCCTTTTGCTGCGCCTCGAAGATAAGATGCAATTGTGCCAGTATTCTATGGAGTGCATCTAGGTGGATGGAGGCTTTGCAAGGTGCCTTCCCTCTGACCGGGTGGTAGTATCCCTTGTAGTGTACACCCTTGTATTGGTTATGAAAGGGCCCCAAGGTATCCCAACACCCATGAATATCATGCACGGATTGCAGATGCACCTTTGGGGTAGGACCCCTTTGTGCCCCCCGGGCCTCTTGTACCCAAAATGGCTCTTGCCGCTGTTGAAAGGCAGGGTCAGGTTTACCCATTGTATATTTGATCTCCTGGGTTTCCTGACCTGCGCTGCTCTTCCTTTGATGGGGGGCTTGGGCCTGCTAATGGGTATCCCGAGACTCTTTGAATTTCAAGAATTCAGCATACTCTTCTTTGCCTATTGCTGCCAGCAGCTGGGCTATCTTGTCAGCCTTTGCCCTTGCCTTTTCCATTGCTGCTTTTTCTTTTGCTGCTTTTTCTAGAGCTTTCTCTTGCTGCTTTACAATAGCATATTCCTCCTTCCTCTCTTGAGGAATGGGGCTGGTTGGAGTGCCTACTGATCCAACATACACAACTTCATCATGTCCAGCAGAATCTACCACATCTCCTTGCTTATGATCATAAAATACACATAGCTTGCACAACCATGCTCGCTCGAGCGGTGCAGCACTTTTGTTGCAATTCATGTGCCAAATTGCAGGAGAATTGCAAACCTGGCATGCTTTGCATACTATTCCCAAGACCACCCACCCACCACCAGTTTCTTCTGAATGGGAGTGAGTGCCAAAGTTGCGCTCCAAGGCTCCCACTCTAAGAACATTAGCACACTTTTCTCAAGTGAAAGGCAATCGACTCGTCGGGTCAATTGCCACAAACAGAATTTTCAAGCTTGCCTCCCCCCACCCCACCCCACCTCCACCCCCACGCCACTTGCCTCCAATCGGCGGCCAAGGAAGCACCTCAAAGTGCTGCAGCGCCACCGCCAAGCCTCTTTGAAGTGAAAGATCACGGCGATCGACCCATTGGGTCAATCGCCGCGGCCGCAATTTTTAAATTTGAACTTGAACCAGCCCACCCCACTCCTCTAAAATTGCCACTTGTTCTAATCTATGGCCAAGAGACGCCAAGAGGCACTTCAAAGTGGCCGCCCAGCTTGCTCGAAGTGAACATCGCATCGGGCGACCAGTTGCGTTAATCGCCTTGAACAGATTTTTTTCGCATCAGTTGCCCCCCAACCCCAATATCCCTTACCCATCGCCCTCCCAGACGCGACTCGAGCCATAGCCGTGGGCGATGGGCATATGCACACACCTTTGCTACCGTGTGTACCAAATTGGAAGTTTTCTAAGCCATTGCTAGTCACCATAATCGCATCGACCTTACTGAAAAAAATGCCAGACCCCCAATTGCGGATCCCTCAAGATAGCGCAGCAGCCCCGTTTAGGGTAGCATTCATGTGTACTTTGCACAGTGATGGCTAAATTGCTAATTGCTGGTAATTTGGAAAGAAAGTTGGCAGATTAAAACCCACCCAACCCCCACCCACCCATCCACCCATCACCATCACTTTCTTCCAAGCGAGTGCCAAAGGTGCCCTCCAAGGCGCACACCCAAAGGATGCCCAAACATTTTGTTAACGTGAAAGGTCACGGCGATCGGGCCGTTGGGTCATTCGCCACAAGTTTGCCCTTACCCCGCCCCCTTCGTCAAACCCCAACCCCACTCGCTTCCAATCAGCTGGCAAGGAAGCACTCCACAGTGTTGCAGTGAGGGCGCTAAGCAACTTGGAAGTGCGAGGTCACAACGACCGGCCTGTTGGGCCAATCGCTGCCGACTCAATTCTTCAAATTTGCCCCCCCCCCCAAACCCCCCTCCCCCTTGCCCCAAAGCCATTCGGCTTTAGTCCCCGGCCAGGGAGATGCCACGAGGCGCTCCAAGGGGGCTGCCCAGCCTGCTTGAATTGAAAGATCGCAGCGATCGACTGGTCGGGCTGATCGCCAATAACAGAATTCTTAAATTTGAGCATGGCCCAGGCCCTTCCATCCCACTCCACTTCCCCCCCTCAACGCGACTCAAGCCAAGGTTTTGTGGTCGAAGGCATGCACACCGCCTGTCCCATAGCCCCCTGGGAAACGTTATTTAGTCGCTGCCTTCCAACGTCAGCATGCATGCACCGGACTGAGGCCTCCCCGCGCCGGGCCGGCCCCGCTCGCCCCTAGCTAGGGGCGAGCCACGTCCCCGTGTGCCCCCCCTCCAAAAACGGCTGAGTCGTGGGAAGTGGCACTGGCACCTCCCCTCCAGTTCCGCAGCTCCGACACCCATGGCCATGGTCGCGGCTGGCCTGGCGGGCGCCATTGGTATTGCAAGTCGCTGCCTGTGGGGTTTAGACTCCAGCCGCACCATTCACGATTTGAAGAGTTCGAGGATTCCGCGATGTTGCAGACGGAGGCGCCGGCGTGCGTCCGTTTCCGTGAGCTGGTTGGTTCGCAACGGATGGGGGGTGTGTCCACAAAAGGACCGGGGCGGCGGGCCTCCCCGGGAGCCCGGGGGAGGTGCAAGATCCGCGGCAGATCTTGCTGTTTGCGCGGCGAATCTTGCTTCCCGCTTGGGCGCTTTATGGGTGCCGAATGTTGCCAGCCGCGATAACCTGATTGGCACCCACGGGTGGCACCAATCGGTGGCCAGCAGGGGCGAGAATGGTGGGAGTGGGTGGCCACGTTCGGCCTCCCACTCCTGCCGTTTTGTTGCGTTTGCTTGTGGCCATTCTTTGGGCACCGCGGGGTCCGCAGTCCGCCCTTGGCGTTCGCCCCCTGTGGGTGCCGAATGGTGCCACTCGCGGGTGCCAATCTGGGCACCCGCGGTTGGCACCAATCGGTGGCCACACGGGGCAAGAATGGCGGGAGTGGGAGGCAATTTTCGGCCTCCCACTCCCGCCGTTTTGTGGCATGTTTTGTGGCCACGCTTTGGGCCCCGCGGAGGCCATAGTCTAGCCTTGGCATTCGGCCCCTGTGGGCGCCGATTGGTGCCACTCGCGGGTGCCAATCTGGGCACCTGCGGGTGGCACCAATCGGTGGCTACGAGGGGCAAGAATGGCGGGAGTGGGAGGCAACTTTCGGCCTCCCACTCCCGCCGTTTTGTGGCATGTTTTGTGGCCACGCTTTGGGCCCCGCGGAGGCCACAGTCCAGCCTTGGCATTCGGCCCCTGTGGGCGCCGATTGGTGCCACTCGCGGGTGCTAATCTGGGCACCTGTGGGTGGCACCAATCGGTGGCTACGAGGGGCATGAATGGCGGGAGTGGGAGGCAACTTTCGGCCTCCCACTCCTGCCGTTTCGTGGCATGCTTTGAGGCCACCCTTTGGGCCCCGTTGAGATCGCAATCCACCCTTGGCGTTCGCCCCCTGTGCCAAGCGGAACTGCGGAGGGTAGGTGCCAGTACCCCCTCCCACGACTTCACCGTTTTTGCAGAGGGGGCGCACAGGGGGCGCGGCTCGTCCCTAGCTAGGGGCGAGCGGGGCCCGCCCGGCATAACGAACACATGCGTAAGGCGAAAAAGTGACCACGCATGGATGGCGCGTGGCACCAGAGGTGTGGACCCCGCGTTGGTCATGCCTAAGCCAAGGCCAGCAGGCCACGTGCGCCGACCGAGCAAACCCGGGGGAAGCCGGGGGGAGGCGGGGTGCCGCCCACGCCACGCCGCGCCCGCATACCGCGCGCCGGTGTAGGAAGCCTGGGGTTGGACTGTGAGTGGGCAATCGGGGCCATGCCGCGCGCCGGGCGCTGGTCAAGCAAGCCGGGGGGAAAGGGCATGAGTGGCCGGTCGGCGGCCATGCCGCGCACTGCGCCGCACGCGCCCCATGCGCAGGTCAAGCAAGCCCGGTGATAGGCAGCGTGTGCACGGCCGGCGTCCGCGCTGCGCGCCATCCGCGCGCCATGCGCTGGTGTAGGACCTAGGAGGCCCACAGTAGGGGTTACGCAAACCGCGTACCGCCCGCGCGCGTAACGCAAAAAAGGGACCACACGCACACGCGCATGGCACTTGAGGTGTCCCGGACCCCCGCCCCCCCTCTTTAGTCACGCCTAAGCCCAGGCCGACAGGCTGCGTACCGCCCGCGCACGTAACGCGAAAAAGGGACCACGCGCACGCGCGCATGGCACCAGAGGTGTCCCGCCCCCCCCTTTAGTCACGCCTAAGCCAGGCGCAGGCGCCGTGCGCCGCGCGCGGCGCCAGGAAGCCCGGGGAGGGGGCGGTGCATACCCGGGGCGTGGCCGGCGGCGCGCGGCCGGCAGCGTGCGGTCGGCCAAAACCGCAATTTTGCTCTATAAAGCTCCGCTCGCTTCGCTCGCTCGCAATGAAATCCGAACAGGCTCCAGCGGAGCTGCGTCAGGAACATTACTTGGAATTTTCTTCAACGCCTTTTTAGGCTACTTCACCTTTGTAGAAGGTTGCGATTTGCCAAATTTGGCAGGGTGGTTCACCTCAGTGGGGTGACAGTGGCACTGTCATCACAGCTCGATTCATCTGCCCATGGGGCTGCTTTCTGAGTCGACTCCCCTCCACAGGGTACTTTGTCTATAGATGCTTTTTCAAGCTGCTCAAATGCCTCGGCTTCTTCTGTTGGGTCCAACTCGTCGGCCAAGTTTACAGACTCAACGTGTTGCACCTTTTGGCTACCACTTGCAGAAAGGAATTGATGGACTTCAGCCTTGCGCTACCATTTCCTTGCTTGCTTTTGCTCATACTTGTCGGGATTCAATTGCTTATCCCTTTCATGAAAAAGAGCTTTCTGTTCTCTACGTCGACAATCTCTAGGAGCTTTCTGTTCATCGAGCTGTTTTGCACAAGCAAACCATTCTTGTTTACGAGCATGTTGTTGCTCCTTGTCCATGCGATGAACTTGCGCACTTTTTGACATGTCCCCTGGTAATGGGGAGGTGCATAACAAAAAAGAAAGTTCCAAAATTTCCTCCTATCTTTAGTGAGGATCATTTGCAACTAGCCTCTTTGGGCTGCCTTCACTAAGATCCCAGGGCTCAGGTATGTGTCTAAGTACAAAGGCCATTTTTTATGGCCAATTGGGATCTTTCTTAGCAATTTGGTTTGCCATGCCAGGGCCGTACCACCCCTAAATCTTCACCAACCGTGTAGTGTTCAAGCACATACCAAACTTTTCAGAGGCTATTTTCTAACCTTTATCCAGATCACTGAGCCATTCTGTATGGAACTTAGTCTATATGGCTCAGTATCTCTGCGGCCTGCTATAATGCTCAACAAGATCCGGCTCGAATTCCAATACCCAAGCGCTCTCCTCCGGGCCCCATTCCAATAATGCCGGCCTGCGCGGATTCCATGCGGGGCCTTCCGGCCTACTAGGGCTCGGTTTGCACACTCTGTAGGCGCTTTCCATTAGCGAGTCCCTGTTGGACTGCTCAACATCACTAGGTGTTTTGATATGCACCTATGATCTAACCCAAAGTTTAGGTGTCCCGGCCGATGGGCCTGCAATATTGGCCAGTGAGCTTGCAATCTTGGCTAGTGGGCCTGCTGATATGTCTCTCTCAGGCTGCTCATAAATCTCACCTAGTGAAGGACTCTTTCTCATTGCCCCGGACCGGCCGACCGTCTTCCACTCCCCCGTCACTTCTGGAATCGTTGGTATCCTCGGTCCTATCGGACTGGTGGCCCTCTTGGGCTGTTTGGATAGCTGCACGATCTACTCCTCCCCCTCATGCGTGCGCTTCTTTTGCTTCAACAAACGGTCGCTTAATGTGACCACCTGCTCCTCCACAGAGGCCCGAGTAGCATCGGCCTCCCAGCTTTGCTCCTTGGCCTTTTTTAAGGCCACTTCATGCCAACGTGCCTCCTTGTGTATGGAGGCCGCGGCAATCTCCAATCTTGTGATCCGGGCCACTGCATCCCGATCGCGGGCTTTCTGAGCCTTGGCAGCTGCCGACTAGAGGTGGCCACCCGGATCCGTTAATAATAGACAGAGGTTAATTTCCGTTAATTTTCCGTTAATTAACGGAAAATAACGAAAAGGGACAAAAATTAACCAAAAATTAACGGATTTTTGGATTTTTTGGGGATTTTTGGGTTTTAGTCATACTTATAGTTTATGGAATTCGCTATTAGAGAGTATGTTTGTATTTTATTTCAGCCTATGCATACTAGATTTTCAACTAGCCGCAGTTGTTGTGAATTTTTGGGGTTTTTTTCGATTTTTTTGGATTTTTTCGTTTTTTTCTGAATTTTTCTCCCTTTTTCCTTAACGAAATTTAACGGACAGCTGATAAAAATTAACGAACCGGATTTAACGGACCGGATGGCACCCTTGAGTGGCCACCTCT
>CAJHUC010001595.1:0-23164 GCA_905146915.1 Ostreobium quekettii
AATCAAGATTGCGATTGTACCCGACTTCCTGCGATGTTCCCTACAGCACCCAGCCATAATAGGCGGCAGTCAGGCTTGCTGCACAGAGGTACACGTCCACCGCACCTACACGTCCCACCTGTCGAAGGCGCCCCTGCCTGCTTTCTATTTCAGCGTTGGTACCACCTGCAACACAGTTGGTGAGGGTTGCAGGCAAAATCCCGGAATGAAGTCAAAACCCGGCCATGATCTTCCCACCCGGCCATATGCCACCAGGTTTCCAAAGTCCACACATAATCCGCCCCCCCCGGGGGAAGAATTTCCCAGTAAAGCAGGCGGCCAGAAGCAGAAGCCCACACTATGCCCACGTATCACTCGCCGGAATGCATCCGCCAACATCCAGGTTTTCAAAGTCCACAGATAATATGAGACCCCCCCCCCCTTTTAACACCCCCCACGGCCCGGAATTTCCCGCCAAAGCAGGCGGTACTGAGGGCGTTGCCCTGGCCAGAAAGCAGGATAGCGCGCTATGCCTGTGCATCACCGGCGGATTGCATCCGGCCACGCACAGGTTTTCGGCCAACAGGTCATCCGAGGCCCCCCAAACACCCCAAACACCCCCCACGGCCCGGAATTTCCCGCCAAAGTAGGCGGTACTGAGGGCGTTGCCCTGGCCAGAAAGCAGGATAGCGCGCTATGCCTGTGCATCACCGGCGGATTGCATCTGGCCATGTACAGGTTTTCGGCCAACAGATCATCCGAGGCCCCCCCAAACACCCCCCAACACCCCACACGGCCCGGAATTTCCCGCCAAAGCAGGCGGTACTGAGGGCGTTGCCCTGGCCAGAAAGCAGGATAGCGCGCTATGCCTGTGCATCACCGGCGGATTGCATCCGGCCACGCACAGGTTTTCGGCCAACAGATCATCCAAGGCCCCCCCAAACACCCCCCAACACCCCCCGCGGCCCGGAATTTCCCGCCAAAGCAGGCGGTACTGAGGGCGTTGCCCTGGCCAGAAAGCAGGATAGCGCGCTATGCCTGTGCATCACCGGCGGATTGCATCCGGCCATGCACAGGTTTTCGGCCAACAGATCATCCGAGGCCCCCCCAAACACCCCCCAACACCCCCCACGGCCCGGAATTTCCCGGCAAAGCAGGCGGTACTGAGGGCGTCGCCCTGGCCGATGGTATACCGTGTGGTATGCCTCACCTGCTGGCCGAGCAGGTGCTGGGTCCATACCCTCCGCCGTCTCCTGCCCCTGCCGCCACACGAGCCACCAACAGGAGGGCAACCAATTATGTGCGCAGTCACCGCCAAGGTCCGCTGTATGTGGACCCTGGCTGAGCCACGTTAGCAATCAACCCGATCCGCAGATTCGGAAATCAGTACTTACTGCATGGGCTCTGCTGTCATCCGCTGATTCGGTACACACGTCCACTATCATCCGCTAGATTAGCGGATGGGGTACGTGGCTTCCGGTCTGTAAGAGAATATCCGTTAAAACCCAAGCGGAATCCGCAGAGTCCGCTGATTGGGGCCAGCCGTCCGCTGCCATCCGTGCCACGTCAGCAACAGAGAAAGCGCGGTCCGCTAAATTAACGGATATTTAATGGAGGGCGCCCTCGTCCGCTATTAACGGATCCGGGTGGCCACCTCTATTCCACATTAGCGAATATTCCCCATACAACTTCTTTGCATTATCATTTCTGCCACGTTACCTGCCCTGGGCTTGTATTGCCAAAAACCCGCGCATAAGTCCATCAACTATCATGTATCACTAAGTCACATCAGCCGTCACCTTAGCACATACCACAAAATCAAAATACATGTCAGCAAAATTTGGATTATGTTCACCTGTTGTATTTTTACCATTTACTATTTTACCCATATTTGATTACCAATCTACTGCGATAGCCCACTGCTTGTATTTTACCAACATCTCATATCTCACCAAACACAAAATCCATACCCAATTCATCTCATCTCCATTCTACGGACTCACAATATCAGCACAATTAGGCATTTTATCCTCAAGATAGTTATACGTGCAAGGGGTAAGTGAGGAAGCATCTCCCTCCTTCTAGCAACTTTCAAGAGGGTTGGCGATCTCAAATCACCTAGAATCTTGAGGTAAGTCCAATTTGAACCCATTCTCATATCAAAGAAGTTGTTGGAAGCTCAGCTTCTCCCGGGCCGGGAGTCCTGGTATCATATTATGAATAGTGCTCAAGATATTTATTATTGGAATATGAAGTGTATGGGTACAATGACAATGCATTAGGGCACCGGTGTGGGTGCCATGACACAGATTGTTTCTGCACCAGTGACCCACGAGTTGGTCATTGTACTTATGTGGTGAGTGCGGTGTAGTAATGACCCCCTTTCTCGCGCAAGCAGACTGCTCCCACGACCCAACCACGCGACCTTGGCCGACCTGGCCGGCGGAGCCCGCGAGCTCGCCTGTCCCCGAGTATACCGCCACGAGCACCGTGCCCAGCACGCGTAGTCTGACCATTCAGACCTGGCGGAGGTGGAGCATCGAGCGGCTAACCACCACGCGCATTGGAGGTCCCCTCGAGGTGGCGGGGGCCCGAAGGGAAGCCAACAATTTTAAGCTTTGGAGCCGGAATTTCAATGTGCCAAGCATGCGAGGATGAGCGCCGGGAGCACAGCAACATGGCCAAACAGAGCGGCCTGCGGGGTCTGAGAAAGGAGGCCACATCTAAGGCCGATTGCGGCTCGAACTGGCCGAGCCAAGAAGACGGTTTTCAGTGGGTCAGTGTTGTATAAATGGGCGGTCATTAGGGGTTAATAAACTGCATGGGCATACAATGTGAGAATCGGAACTGTATCGGAATACGGAAAGAAAGGTTGTATATTTGTCATTTTGGGGCGTATCGTAGTTATCGATACAGTACGGTGGATACGGGAGAGATACGGTTATGATGCGGTATCGATATGGTGAGGTGTCTGGCCAACGGATGTTAAGGCCGCGACCCCTCTTGCCCTGTGAACCTCCAACCATATAAGGCCAATTGCACTGCACAAATGTGTCTCTGAGCCAGCCAATGTCGGCTGCGCTATGCCAAGTGTCCGAGTGTCCTGACCCAAGGCGGAGTGCGTACGTG
Source organism: Ostreobium quekettii (assembly GCA_905146915.1). Classification (NCBI taxonomy): domain Eukaryota; kingdom Viridiplantae; phylum Chlorophyta; class Ulvophyceae; order Bryopsidales; family Ostreobiaceae; genus Ostreobium; species Ostreobium quekettii. The sequence continues at coordinate 3,109 of CAJHUC010001595.1, forward strand.
ATCCCGTGTGCGTCGATTTGGGGATCTGCGACCCGGGGCGAGTTGTTGGCCCACCAAGGGCGCGAGAGGCGCCTAACCACCATGCTTCCATCCTGCACCAACAGTTGGTTTTGGAGCCTACACGGAGCATCGCCAAGACCACGAGAGCTCTCTGGCTTTGTTGGAAAGCACAACAAGCAAGCAACAACCGATGGCAAGGATCCCATCGTGGCGGATTCAGGTCCAAGGTAACACGAAGCCAAGCATCGAGTGAATCGCCACAGGGAATCTGACCCGCGCAATCCGGGCCGTGTGCGCCAAAGGCTTCCGCGACGTGGGGATCCCTGTTTGAGGCAAGTTGGAGTGAGCGCGCTGTGCTGTGAGGGTTGAGGCGCAGCACCAAGAGTGGCGCAACAGGATTCGAGAAGCATCCACCGGATTTGTCAACCCGGCTGCCCAATAGCGACCTCAATCTGGGGGGGCTGTGTGATAGCGACCTCCAGCACCTAAACTGCATCGAGTTTGACCCGCGCCTATAACCGCAACATGTGGCCATCCAAGGAAGTGAAGCAGAGCCACTTGGGCCACAACCTAAGGCAGAGCAGAGCTTCGCGACCGCAACGACCACATCAGATCAAGCATCTGCGCTTGGCCAGTGAGCTAGAGACCCAGTGTTGGTGCAGGATGGAAGCGTGGTGGTCAGGCACCTCTCGCACCCTTGGTGGGCCAATAACTCGCCCCGGGTTGCAGATCCCCGAATCGACGCACGCGGGATCGCGCACGCACTCTGCCTCGGGTCAGGACACTCGGACTCACAGCACAACGCAGTTGACGTTGGCTGGCTCGGGGACACACTCGTGCAGTGCGAAAGATCTTACACGGTTGGAGGAAAAGAAGGCATAAACCACTGGTCCGTGGCCTTACATCCAACGGCTGGCGCCACTCAAGATAATGGTTTTTATTAAGCCAATTTAACTCATTAATTCACAAAATCTCCGGGTCGGCCAGGAGCGCACCCCCGGACCCCGCGAGGAGGGAAAGTGACCCTCCATCCGTATTCAAGCACATATCCAAAGGCACAAACTCCCAGGTCTCTTATGCCTAAATAAACCTGCCGTCAATACACAACAATTAACCGCTAATGGCTGCCCGTGTATACAACAACCACTCCAGGGTGCTCGGCCTCGGGCGTTGACATGCAGTCTTCACTCATACTCCTCATAGGCTGGTCGGGTCCTTGGATGGCTGGCCCTCCTCCAAAAGCTGGCGCAACTCCTGTTGGTCAAAATCACCAACCTTCTGCCAGATTGCTTCCTTCAGGGGCTTGTCTACCCAAATAATGTGGTATTGGGTGACCACTCGGTTCCTCTCTCGAATCTTCCTCCAGCGGACGAGTCGGTCAATATCAGGCCCCTCTTTGTCATCCGCATCCAGGGCAAGGAATTCGTCGTCCTCCTCTTCTGCAGGCTCCTCATGTGCAGGTTCAAAGACGCCGGCTCGGAACGGCTTCAGGAGAGAGACATGGAACACGTTATGTCTCCTCCAACCTGCAGGCACCCTAAGTGCATACGCTACGCATCCATACCTAGCGATCACGCAAAAAGATCTAACAAACTTTTGCTACAGCTTATTTGGAGTTCCCTGACAATGCATGTTTACAGTGGAGACCAACACAAAGTCTCCCACTGCATACTCCACTTCCCTTCGTCCACGATCATAACGAGCCTTGGCCTATGCATTGGTTCGCTAGACGTTGTCTTGTGACTTCTTGAACACGTTGTCCATTCTGTTGAGGAACTGACTAACTGACTCGTTCAGAATGAACCGTCAATCTCTGAGGAAGATCTAAGGTGTAGTTGGCTCAAACCCATAGTTGAGAAAGAATGGGCCGTACCCCGTGCTGCAGTTGGGGTAAGCATTCAGAATGAATTCAACCATAGGTAGAAAGAAGCAAATTCCATTCCATGACCTCTTTCAGCTGGTGGATCAAATAGCGTATTACCTGTTCTACCGTCTAATTTGTCCTCTCAACAAGCCCTTGTGTCTGGGGGTGGTACATTGTTGAAAACCGCAGATCTGTCCCAAGGTTCCGCCACAATACCCTCTAGAACATCCCTGTGAACTGCACATCTCGATCACTGTGTATGGCCTTCGGTACACCGTGCAGACAGCCCACACTGCTCCAATACAGGTTGGCAACATCCCTTGCACTCATTGTCTCCTTGCACGGGACCAAATGTACCATTTTGGTTGCTTGATCAATGGTTATCATAATGCCATCATTCCCAAGTGCAGTCACTGGTAGTTTGAGGATAAAGTCGATCATAACCTCCTACCATTTCTCTTGTCATAACTGAAGGTTCTGTAGGCGTCCCCCACTTCTGGTGTGGTCACCCTTTTTGATCTGACATACAGGGCACTCCTCAATGTATGCCCTAACATCCTTACTCATGCCAGCCCAATAGAAATGAGACTTAGCACAATAGAAATGGAACTTGGCATAATAGAAGTGGGACTTGGCAAGCTCCACCATCCTGGTATAACCTGGGTGCCCAACATATGGCACCGTATGGAGCTCCCTGAGTAACTTCCGTTTAATGTCTGTCGAATTGGGAATCACTGTCTTCCAGTATCTGCCATCATCAACACCCCCTTGGTGCACTTTTAAGAAACCACACCGTAGACGGTACTTCAGAGACCCCATCAAGACTTCCTAGATCTCGTTTTCCAAACGTGATATGATGTCGGCGTATGGATCTTCAGACCTCAGTAAATTCATCATATCACGAAGCAGTGAATTGTCCACTATGACACTCGCCCTGGTCACCATCAATTTCGGTATGGACTTTGGAAAGAAGAAGTCCTCGGAGTCCTGCTCACCCTCCAAGAATGAATGACGAAATTGGGCATCCCCAGATGCCTCCCCTCCAAGCTCTCCTGCTGCCATGATATCCGCAGTATTCCCCTGTGTTGTATCTTCCATAGGCTTGTGTCTGAACATATGTGTCAACGCCTTTCTGATATCCTCATCAGACGCATCCTCTTTCACCCTCAGCAATTCCAGCAAGTCCTTGTCCTGAGCTTTCGACACATCTGCAGCACCTCTCTCTGAGTCCTAATGACGCCTAGACAATCCATCTATTGGGTTTGTCTTCCCAGGGATATGCTCAATCGAATAGTCATAAGACTGCATCACGCTGATCTATTTCTAGATATGTCGATTGGTTGAGGCTTGATTCGGTAAGTGCCTCAAGCTGCTGTGATCGCTCTGGACAACAAAGTGACCATTGTCGAAGTATGGGCGCCACAATCCAATGGCCCACACTATTGCTAACAGCTCCCTCTCGTAGGCGCTGTAGCGACACTCTGCGGGGATGAACTTTCGACTGGTATAGGCGACTGGCTGGATCCCCTCTCCAAAGTCCTGTTGGAGTATAGCACCTGTGGACACGAGACTTGCATTTGTGGTTACTACAAACTCCTTTGTAAAGTCCGGGATCCTCAAAACAGGTGCCGTTACCAATGCCACCTTGATCTAAATTAATGCTTGCTCTTGTTCATCTTCCCACTACCACTTTATGTTGTTCTTGGTGAGGTCGGTTAGCAGTTTGGCGACCAGGCTGAAGTTCCTGATGAATTGCTTGTAGTACGATGCTAACCCCAAAAATGACCTCACGTCCCTCACACTTTCTGGCGTTGGCCACTCCACCATGACACGGACCTTTTCTGGGTCTGTCGAGATGCCATCCTTGGAAATTCGAAACCCAAGGTACTCTACTTCCTCTTTGATGAAGTCGCACTTATGCAATCTGCCGTAGAGCTTAGCATCTCGCAACCGCCTCAATGCAATGTCTAAGTGCCTCCAGTGATCGTCCAACATCTCGCTGAATATAAGAATGTCGTCCAAATAAACGAGGACGAAGTCATTGATTTCTCCCTCAAACACGCTGTTGATCAGCCTCTGAAAAGTGGCTGGCGTGTTCGTGCACCCGAAAGGCATGACGATGAACTCGTACGACCCCCGGTTGGTCCGGAAAGCCGTCTTGGCTATATCCCCCCTGGCCACCCCAATCTGATGGTAGCCAGATGCCAAGTCGAGTTTTGTAAAAAATTTGGCTCACCCCAGCCTGTCCAGCAACTCGTCAATGCGGGGGATCGGGAACCGATCCTTGACTGTATCCTTATTGAGTGCTCGGCAATCAATGCACATTCGCCACATTCTGTGTTTCTTGGGGACAAACAGAATTGGCGTACCCCATGGACATGTAGAAGGACGAATGAACCCCTGGTCCAGCAGGTCACGAATCTGCTTTTCCAGTTCATCCTGTTCCTTTTGGCCTAGCTTGTATGGAGGCTTCGCCTTGGGAACCGCTCTATCCACCAGCTCAATCTTGTGCTGTACTACTCTCTCTGGTGGTGCTCCCTTGGGTAGTGCATCGGGGAAAACAGACTGATACTGCTTCAAAATTTCCCTCAATTTGTCTCTCTGTTCTACCTGCAACTCGTTCAGGGCAGTCTCCCTTTGGTCCTCAACCGCCTTGAAATCCTCTTGATGTTTTGGACCTTGTTCCCACATTAATTTCTTGTGTTGGAGAGTCGTCATCCCTTTGTTCTGATCGTCTGGAGATTCCGCCTTATCGTTTGCTGGTTTGATGATTGCGCAAAAAGCAGGTGTTTGCCGACTCAAGGTGAGAATACAGGCAAACTGCTTGTTTGACACCAGAACCCTTTGAGAAGCTAATTTAGACTTGGGCAGCCTAGCTGGCTCGTCTGGTGCACATAGTCTCATTCTTGCCACTCTCTTCTTTCGTTTGGTCAAAATTGGTGTTCCGCTGTGGTTCTCCGCCGATTGATATGTGGTTGCCTGTCCCACCGTCACCTCCTGTTCCACGGGCTGATCCAATGATAGGGCGTTTACCCCCCCCTTTCAGATTGTCCTTGGCCCTCCAAGGCAGGCTAGATAGTGCATACCGCCAGAATATAGGAGTAGTGAGAACCTCAAGACTTGAACAAAAACTTGGGTCCCGCATAGTGTCCAGATCGGCGTCTTGGATCACCTTCACTGTCCCTGGCGACTCTGTCGATGCGATCCATTGTCCTCGGACAGCGGACATATGGTCGTCACTCGTGAATAATATTTGAGGTACCGTCCAATCAATCAACGGGTTTACCCTCTGTAGCTAGTTCATCCCCAGAACCAAGTCCACCCCATGTAGAAGCTCGGTGACAGTGAAGTCCATGCAAAAAGAATGAACCCCAACAGAAAATAGCACGGCAGGTGCTTTGCCAGCAGATAATATCTGTGTCCCATCCGCCAGCTCCAAGAATGTATTGGATGCCATACAATTTATTCCAGCTGCCAGCTTTATGTCAGGGGACATATAACAACGTGTTGCCCCTAAATCAACCAAGACATGCACCCTATGTCCATACAGCTGTGCCGGCACGATCAGCAAGATGCCATCCTCCTGTGACCATTGTGTAGAGGGAACAGTGGGTGGATCTTGAGGATCCACAGCAACCCACTGCTATGCCGTATCCAACTCTTGAGCCTCCGGCTGCTCAGATGTACTGTTGCACTTCACCCGTGCAACAGTCATTGTCAATTGAGTGTGAGTTCCATACAAAGTTGTTGTTGCCAACAAGCTGTGGAGTCCCACATGTCTGGTCTGAGGGTCCTGCCTGGTACCACCTTGCTGATTCACCAATTTCAGCAGGCCCTGTTCCACTTCACGGCGTCCAATCAAGAGACGGTGTTTGCCCCGTCGGTTTGCACGTCTAACCGACTTTTGCATTTGCTTCTTCTGGTGCAGCCCCTCATGCTGCGATGGAGAACACCGTTGGTCTATCTGGCCAGATGTTGCCTTGGCTCTAGCCTTGGCGCGTCTTTGTCGTTCACTCCTCTTGAACGATGCGTCTCCCCTCTTGATTGCCACTTGATCCTTCGTGCTACTGACAGTGCCTGATATCACTAAGGTCACTGTCCTTCCCAGCAACTCACTATACCCAGAACAAAAACATATTTTTGTTTTGTTTGAGCGTTTTCTTGAGATCGGTAACCACACACGCCCACTCCAAGAACCAGCCTGAGCGAGAGTGGGCTCAGCTAGTTTTTTCGTGAGGGCAGGTCTTCCGGCCGTGCTGGTTGCTGGCTAGCACCCTGGGAACCCTGAGCTCGAACTGCAGCAAGCTGCGCTTGCAAAGTTCCGATCTTGGCCTTCATATCGTTGGCAAACTTGCGGCACTCTGATTTCTTGTGTCCATATGCCTGGCAATAGTAGCACTGCATCTTGGACTTGTCCGACTCTCCTTTCTTCTTGCCGCTGTTGCCACTTTGATTCCCCTTGTTGTTATTCCCCGATGATGGCTGAAAATGTCTAGTTTGTTTTCCACCTCCACCAGATCCTGACGCACCTCCAGACCGCTTTTGGTTCTTGCCCTTGCCTTTTGGAACCCTTGAATTCTGTCCACTTGGGTTCTGTGAGCTGGAACCCTTCCCATCGTGCCTGCAAAACTGGTGCGCGATGTCGAGTTCTCCCATAAGGGAGATGGCTTCCTAAAGGGTCCTCGGTTTCAGTGCCATCACACGTTCGCCATAAGGGGGGTTGAGTCCGAAAACCCAGTCATCCATTGCGACGGCGTCACTGTAGCTCCCCGCTGGCAACCGGGCAAGCAACGACTTGTACCGCAATGCGTACTCACGGTAGTCCTCGCCTGGCTTCTGGCGCAGATTGCGAATTTCTGCGTGAGCTTGATGTTCTCGCAATGCCAATGAAAATGCTTCCTTCAACAGCATCTTCATCTTGGCGATTGTCGTTGGTTGGTGACCTCCGTGCAATTTCATCTCCACCTCCCACCAATCCCTCGCAAAGCCAGTCAGCATCAACACCAGATATGCGACTCTGTCCTCGTCGCTCGGCTTTGTCAAAGTGAAGTAATCCTCGATATGGTGCAACCAGATATCCACATCTTGGTCTTTGCGTCCACTGAACGCTGGGGGCTCCTTGGGCTTCATCTGGATCTGCAGCTTGGGTCCAAATGTCAAACCAGAGGTGGATGTTTGTCGCTGAGCTTGGACCCTCGTCAATTCTTGGTATCCGCTCAACAACTCCCTCTGCTGTTCTATCAATCGGTTCACCTCCAGATTTGGTGCACCGGAGCCTGAAGCAGCTTGCGCATTCAGCATCTGTGATTGGGCAGCTGTGTCCACCTGCACCTTTTGCACTGCCTCGGTCAGATTTGCAGTTCTGGCCTTTTCCTCCTGGAGCTGCCTCTCCATCTCTGCCACCCTGCCTCTCTCAGTCTGCAGCTGCTCGTATACCGCTACCACGTTATCATTACTCTGCTTCAGCTGCTCCTGAGTTCTGACCAAAAGATTGTGCAGCTCTTGCACCAAGCGCTTGGAGTCTTCCTGCATTTCCTTCATGGACTCCATTTGCTTTTTCATCTCGCCCATTTTCTCCATCTGTTTCTTTATCAGCAACTCTGTATGACGGAGTGCCTCAATTCCTGTGGAGTGTGCCTCTAATGCAACACTCTGGGCTTGTACCCCAATGGACGCTGCCTGTTGTGCCCAGTGCAATGCGGCACTATTGCTCTACTGTGCATGCTCTGCTTGTGCAGATGTCTCAGCACCCATCGCCTCAAACTGTCTGACAGTCGCATCCACACTGTGCTGAATATGGTGTGACGTGTACTGCTTGGAATGCTCAATAGCACGATCAGCGTCTGCGAGGGCTCTGGAAACTTCCTCCCGCATGCTTGCCAACTATCGACTCGTTGCCTCAGACTGCTGCTCAAGTGTCTGTGCCAGCGATTGCGCATCCTGCCGGGAAACAAAACTCGCAGCTCCATGTTCTGCAGATGTCCCAACGAGCGTCACTGATGGTGCGGTTGGCCCTTGTCTAGCAACAAACGTTAAGGGTAACCATGTCCCATCACTGGCATGTGCAGAGGCTGCAGTGTCCTGTAGTATACTGGAATCCAAAACGATGGTAGACGGGACAGATCCTGCCTGTCCCACTAGCACGGTAGGTGCAAGGGACTAGAGGTGGCCACCCGGATCCGTTAATAGTGGACGGGGGCTGCCGTCTGCTAATATCCGTTAATTTAGCGGACCCCGCCCTCTCTGTTGTTGACGTGGCATGGATGGCAGCGGACGGCTGGCCCCAATCAGCGGACTCTGCGGATTCCGCTTGGGTGTTAACGGATATTCTCTTACGGACCGGAAGCCACGTACCCCATCCGCTAATATAGCGGATGACAGCGGACGTGTGTACCGAATCAGCAGATGACAGCAGAGCCCATGCAGTAAGTACTGATTTCGGAATCTGCGGATCTGGTTGATTGCCAGCGTGGCTCAGCCAGGGTCCACATACAGCGGACCTTGGCTGTGACTGCGCACATATTTTGTTGCCCTCCTGTTGCCATCCGCCGTGTCCAACCCCCCTGCTGCCCCACGCTTGGTTCATGGACCCAACAGGTGAGGCATACCGCGCTCTCCTGCTTCAAGCCGCAGCATGGGCAAGGCAAGGGGACGCCATTAGTACCGCCGCCATGGCGGGAAATGCCGGGCCGCGCTGGGGAAGGGGGGTGTCGGATGATCTGTTGGCTGAAAACCTGTGTGTGGCCGGATTCAATCCGCCGGTGATGCCGCAGAGCATAAGCCTTCGCTATCTGTTGTTTTGTAAGCGGGGCAATGCCCTGATGCACTTCTTTGTGGCGAAATTCGAGCCATGGGGGTGTTAAGGGGGGTTCGGATGATCTGTTAGCGGCTCGTGGCGGATTCAATCCGCGGTGATCGCGAGCATAGCTAGCTATCTGCTGGCAATACCCTCAGCCTCTTTGTGGCAGGAAATTCGAGCGAGGGTGTTGGGGGTTCTCGGATGTCGATGGCGAAACCTATGTGGCGGATGCCATCCGCCCGGTGAAGCACAAGGGAAGCCTGTAGCGCTATCTTTGCGGCGGTGTGCCTCGGTACCTTCTTGTGGCGGAAATTCGGAGCGTGGGGGTGTGTGGGGAGGGTCTCGGATGATCTTTGTTGGCTGAAAACACATTATTGTGGCGAGTTCAATCCGCCGGTGATGCCGCAGGCATAGTGCACGCACTATCTGCTTTGTGGCGGGGCAACGCCCTCAATGCCTTCTTTGCGGCCGGGAAATTCCAGACGTGGGGGTGGCACATGGCCACCAACCTAGTGGCGGTGGAAGATCATGGCACGAGAGTTGACTTCCTCCGGGTTGCCCGGCCCTCACCACACAATATTCTTGTATTCGCGCGAGTCCTCGAGGCGCTACCAATGCTAAAGCGGAGAAAATGGCGAGGGCGCCTTGAACATGATGGACGTGTAGGTCGGTGGACATGTACCTCGTGTAGCGAGTCTTTGCCTATTATGGTGTGTCTTTGTGGTTGGTGGCGATTACCACGCCACATGGAATTTTGAGGGAAACCTTGGTAGTTCGTTCCTTCCATGCAGCCATGCAATGTACAGCATGCACGAACTATCCCTGCAATACCCATCGTCTTTCTTTGCGTAGGTGCCACCACCATTATTTGGCAGTACCCGCCGTCACTTGGCTGGGGAAACCTCGTCCCTTTCAGGGGGCCGTGCATTGTACAGGGTGGTGTTGCATTTCCCTACAATACCTATTGTCTTTGCTTTGCTGGTACCACCAGTATGTGGCAGTACCTGCCATCACCTGGCTGGGGAAACACTGTATTCTATTCCTGTGTTAAGTCGGAAGCGGCCCCTGAACAGGGGCCAACGTTACAACGATGGTCGAAAGCACCGGCACAGACACAAGAGGAAGGGGGGAAGGAGACGTGCAGGGGTGAAAATCAGGCGGCGGATAGAAGCTACGCGTGGTCGGGAAGCTGAGCGCGATAGGGAAGCTCTAACAGATAGATTAGAGGAAATACAAGAAGCGGGGTTGGGTGGCCTGCCTTCGGGGGTGTGGCGGCCCATACAGGACCACCTTGCCCCCAAGGACCAGGCCCGATTAGCCGCCGTAAGCGGATACATTAATAACGCATTGGGGGGGCAGAAGGGGCACGGTTGCAAAGGGAAGAACACGAGAGACAGAACCCCCCTCCCCCCCAGTCTTGGGGAGAATGGCAGAAGCGTCGCAGGCAGGAATGCAAACAAGTGGATATGAATCGCCGGGCTGCTTATGAAACACTTCAGTGCGCGGCTATCATAGATTTGGTGCTGCACCGGGGGGAGCACATGGTGGGGTACAAGTCTATTAGCAGAAAATATAGAATAACTCAACCGTCGTTAAGACGCCTGGAAGAAAGACTCCTTGAAGACGATTTTTTTTCACAGGTTGGGTGGGAGTTCAATGTCATGGACTCCGGCCTCCTAACAGGGAGTGACACGGAGACTTCCTCCGATGGGGATTAGGTTTTTTTTAACAAAACAACTTGTCTGATTGTGAGGTGAAGTCCAAGTACCGCCTGCCACTGGCGAGGAAGGTGACATTCACTAAACAGTCCATGGCTGTGAGACACTTTTCTGCCTTTATTTCACACAAGAAAGTGTCCTCAGACCGTCCTTGTAACATCTGAAATCCGTCGTCGAATATATGTTGCTTCGGTTATTTACGCAATGGACGTGTGCGCCAGGCTCTGTTGGCAGCGATGGTGGTGCTGACCTCGCAGCATTTGTTGCTGAGCGAGGAGTCCCAGACGCACATGATGTTCCTGTTGGGAGGGGTGTGTTGAGCTCTTCGGACACTGATTCGCTTGGAGGTGCATCGCCAAGTTCGAGTGTCGTTGTGGTGGAGGATGTGCCACAGCGGAGGAAGCGAGGTGGCAGATGGCAGAGAGTGGATGGTCGCAGCAGAAGCTAGCGCATCGATGCAAGAAGGGGGGGAAGGGAGGGAAGGGAGGGAAGTAGTGACTTTGGATTCCAAAGTTTGGATCACCACCGGTGACCACCCTCGTTGCCCCGGCGTGGAAACTGTGGAGTACCACTGCAATGAGGGTGCGGTACCATAGAGATAGAAGATAAGATATCATGACTTGTAATATTCCGTTGTCCTGTGTTGAAGTGCACACCTTGAACACACTATGTTGGAGGGGTGGATGAACTTTGGGTATCATATAGATAGAAGAAAATTTTATTCAAGAAATGCGTCCCAACAACTACTGCGATTGGTGGATAGACTTTACAGTCGCTGCCCTGGCGTGGAAACTTCTGGAGTACCGCCGCAGTGAGGGTGCGATAGGCAGAGATGGAAGATAACAAATCACGACTCATACTATTCGTTGCCCGTTTTCATGTATGTTGAACTGTTGAACTTCGACGTACTATGTTGGAATGGTGGATGAACCTAGGGTATCATATAGATAGAAGAGAATTTCTGTGAGAAATGTGTCCAATCGCTAACTGCAATTGGTGGATAGGCTTTACACTCGCTGTCCTGGCGTGGAAACTGTGGAGTACCGCCGCAGCAACCCATCGTAATTCGAGTTGCTGCAAAATGGAAACCCCTTGGCAACTTCGCCTCGACCTTGCCGTGGCTGGAAAGCAAGTACCTATGGGTAATAACGAACCAAAATTATTAATCAACGAATATTTTGTTGCGGACCGGACGCCGCACATGTCATCCGTTAATTTAACGGCAAATAATGGTGAAGAAAAAGTGAGAGCCGGATTCTGCGGACGGCAGTACGGCAAATAGTGAACCGGATATTACCGGACGAATATCACACTCAGTTTTACGGACCAGACTTAACAGACCGGACGGCACCCAAGTGTGGCCACCTCTACAAGGGACACCTCCCCATCCACATCCATCCCCGGATCCACTGCCAGCACTGTCGACGATCTAGCCTGGCTGTCACGATCCATAATCCCAGCGATGATGCTCCCGAAGAAATAACAACCGTCACAATGAAAAAGGGCAGCTCCCAGTGAAGATGCAGAAAAATCAAACTTGTAGACCTGATCTTTGACCTCCCTTGGTAGCCTGTCCTACTAAGAAAAGCTTGTCCCAGTCCCATTTCCCAGCCTTGCCTTTTCTTCCCCCTAGTCTTTTACCTACAGCGGGAAGCTAGCTAAGCCTGAATTGCTATGTTCCCCAATTGGGCGCTGGCACTTTTCCAACCTAGAGTGTTTGGCAGTAGGCCTGATGATGCACACCCAGCACCGTGCAGTTTCCTGGGTGGGCCAGTCCCAGTACGCTGCAACTAACATATGTCCCCACTTCCCCTAAGGGGCACTAAGAGAAATCCCAATCTGCCCCGGGGTGCTTCCCCATAGTGCAAGGCAGTGGGGTCCTAAATGTCGGTATGGAACCACGCAGGGACGATTCAAGAAAATTCTTGCGCGCATGCTCAACCCGGTGCCTAGCACCCGTCACCGCAAACCTGGGTCTCTGACTCGCTGGCCGAGTACAGATTCCTGATCTGATGTAGTCGCGGCGGTCGCGAAGCTCTGCTCTGCCTTGGGTTGCGGCCCAGGTGGCTCTGCTTCACTTCCTTGGACGGCCACACATTACGGTCCATAGGTGCGGGTCAAACTCGATGCAGTTCAGGCGCTGGGGGTCGCTATCACACAGCCCCCCCGGATTGTGGTCGCTATTGGGAAGCTAGGCTGACAAATCCAGTGGATGCTTCTCGAATCCGGCCCCCCCTGGTGCGCCACTCCTGGTGCTGCGCCTCGACCCTCACAGCACGGCGCGCTCACTCCAACTTGCCCCAAACAGCAATCCCCATGTCGCGGAAGCCTTCGGCGCACACGGCCCGGATTGCGCGGGTCAGATTCCCCACAGCGATTCACTCGATGCTTGGCTCCGCGTTACCTCGGACTGGAATCCGCCATGATGGGACCCTTGCCACCGGTCGCTGCTTGCTTACTGTGCCTTCCTGCAAAGCCAGAGAGCTCTCGCGGTCTTGGCGATGCTCCGTGCAGGCTCCGAAACCAATTGTTGGCGCAGGATTGGAAGCGTGGTGGTCAGGCGCCTCTCGCGCCCTTGGTGGGCCAACAGCTCGCCCTGGGTCGCAGATCCCCGGGTCGTCGCACGCGGGATCGCGCGCACACTCTGCCTTGTGTCCGGACACACGGCACTCGACACAGCTCAGCCGACGTTGGCTGGCTTGGGGGCACTCCCATGCAGTGCAACGGATTACACGGATTGGAGGTTCACTGGGCAAAAAGGGTCGCGGCCTTACATCCATGGCCAGACACCTCACCATATCGGATCGCATCGTAACCGTATCTCACCCGTATCCACCGTACCGTACCGATAACTACGATACGCCCCAAAATATGGCAGACAAACAAGCAAACAACCTTTCCTTTTGTGTTCCGATACTGTTCCGATTCTTAAACCGTATGCCCATTCCGCTCATTAACCCCTAATGACTGCCCGTTTATACAACAGGCGATCCTGATTGCTTGCTTGTGCGCCGGTGGAGAGTGCTTTGGAGTGCTGTGTGATCGACCCGAACGTGCCGATGGGCTCTCAGGATGCTAAGATGGGGGGAGAGTCCACCCCCAACAGCCACGGGAGCGTGCAGGGGCCGCGTGCCTCCGATGGTTCCAGAATTGCTGACGTGGATGGGGCAACATTGGGGTGTATCTCCGCTAGAGGTGGGCACCCGGATCCGTTAATAGCGGACAGAGGTTAATTTCCGTTAATTTTCCGTTAATTAACGGAAAATAACGAAAAAAGACAAAAATCAACCAAAAATTAATGGATTTTTGCATTTTTTTGGGGATTTTTGGGTTTTAGTCATACTTATAGTTTATGGAATTCGCTATTAGAGAGTATGTTTGTATTTTATTTCAACCTATGCATACTAGATTTTTATCTAGCCACAATTGTTGTGATTTTTTGGGGGGGTTTTCGATTTTTTTGGATTTTTTTTGTTTTTTCTGAATTTTTCTCCCTTTTTCTTTAACGGAATTTAACGGACAGCTGATAAAAATTAACGAATAAAATTTAACGGACCGGATGGCATCTTTGAGTGGCCACCTCTAATCTCCGCACCCTCGATGATGGGGGCGGACTGCGATACGACGCCGCGTCACTTTATGATGGACCCACATTTTGCGGAGTCAGTAGTGATGGGCACAACGAAAAGCACGGCCACGGGATCACAATCGCGGGGCGCAGTCGACCCTGTATCGTGATATCAGGATACAATGCAGAAGGTGCGATCGCAATCGGGGCCAGTAGCACCCAATGATGATACGGGGAGTACTACGGCGATACGACCAAGTGCGCGATTAACGCCGGGAACTCAATTCTCATGGGCGAGCAAGATCTGGCGGATGTGGGAGAGTTCTGTCAAACTGCGAGGCGATCGCCATCTCGTACAATGGAGCGATCGGTGGCAACGATGCGTGGGATAGTTCAGGAGGCAGAGAGTCGGATGGAGGCCTTGGCGCAAAGTAATGCACGGGGAATGGACGAGACCCGAAGAGCATCTGAGGAGGCTTTGGAAACCATTCGTCAGGTCCAAGAGGAGTCCCACCATTCTCGGCAGTCCCTCCAATCGTAGATGGACCAGGTTTATCAACATCAACAGCAAGTTCAGGGTAGTGTGGCCACCTTGCAAGATCAACTGACAGAGACCCGCAAAGAAGCCACGTATCAATCTTCAGTTCAGGACTTCAACCATTGGACCGAGTAGGCGACAGTTCAGATATCCATGGCTCAGCAGATGCACCAGCAGAATAGGCAGATGTAGGCAATACTGAAACAACTGCAGGAGGAAATCGCCAAGCTCAAAATTGACCGAGTCGATAAGGACGCCCAAATTCAGGAGTTGAATAAGGCAGTGCAAGACGAACGCACTGCACGAGGTGAGCTACAACAATTTATTGATGAGTCGTTCGATCAGCTACAGCCTGCAGATTTGATGGAGATGGATGAGCAGGCAGGGTTATTTGTAACTGATCAGGGTGGTCCTGTGATAATGGAACACATTTTGGGCGGAACGCAAGTTCCCCCTGCCTCGTATGTGGATCATTCTGTTACGCGCACCAGCCTGATGTGGGAGACGTCCTACTAATGGCCCTTGGTGTGGGGGACGCCCTGCCCAAGGCACGTACTATTCCTCACCCACTGTAACCTTTATCCATATTAGGATGCGGGAGTAGGAGGGGTGGTCCCGCCTAGGTGCCCTGTAAGGACCTAGGTGCCCGGCGAGGCGGGTCCGCGGCTCAAAGAGGGCAGGAACCCCACACCCACATCCTATTCGTAATATTTGGTTTCGGAGCCGCCTGAGGGTGGCGGCCACGCTTCCACCTGGGAGCGCGCGAGAGCACAAGACGCCGGAGCCCTTCCCCGGCCTCCTCCATGGAGGCTGAGGAATCGGAGGGACAAGCCCGGGATGGGCAGGGGGAAGAACAAGCCCGGGATGGGCAGGCGATCGATACAGCCCGGGATGGGCAAGGAACTGAACAAGCCCGGGATGGGCCAGGAGGTGTAACAGTCCGGGAGGACATGGCTGGACCCTCCACAGCCACATCGGCACCCGCAGCAGAAGATGAGCTGATGGAAGAAGTGGATACCCCGCCGGCGGCGGAGAAGACGCAGGAGCAAGACCAGGACGCAGAGGCGGCGGCGACGTTGCTGAAGATCCCTGGTATCAAAGAGCTCCTGCAGAAGATGGCGGATACCGCGGCCGAGAAGGCGAGAGCGAAGCGGGATGAAGAGACCGCCGAGAGGATCGCCTCGCCGGAGATCGCCGTCAACAAGGCCAAGAAAGAAGCTCGAGAGAAAGAGCTGGCCATGAAGAAGGCGAAGCAGCAGAGCCGCGAGGCACAAGAAGCCAAAACCTCCGCCGAAGACCAAGTCAAGGCGTTGAGTGACCGCCTCCTGAAGCAAAAGCAGCAGGCCCAGGAGGCAGAAGAGAGAAGCGCCCAACAGGTGGTGCCAGCTGTGAGGGCCCCCAGTCCGTCGGAGCTGCCCATGCCAACCATCCCAGAGGAAGACTGGAAGGTTGCTGGCAAGCAGCGCTCCAAGCGGAAGAGTCCATCGCCAGGTGAGCGGCCGATGGAAAGTGAGAAATCTCCATATCCAGGCCGGGAGGCCAAAGCCTTAGGGCGAGTTGAAAGAATGCAAGGCCGGAAGGTCAAGATCCCGGAGCTACGGCTCAAATCCCAGGTGTATGTGAGAACACCTAGTGGATCGGACGGGACTGGAGATGAGTCGCTCACAGAAAGCGCTCAAGCTGTTTGCGGAAAAAGTCCGCCAAGGCCGGGAGGCCATAATTGGAGCCCTCGGAGGCCTGCGCTACCAGAATGGGGGCCGGGTGAAAGCTCAAGGGCGCTGGAGTTCGTTCCAGACACTCGAGATCCATATAGCCGGCAACCACCGTGCCGTGCAATGTGGACAAAGTTCCACAGTGATCTCGTCGATGAGCTTGACGAGGGATGGCGGATGGCCGCCGACCAGTTTGGAGAAAGGTTAACCACCGCCAGACTGGTTAGAATACAAAGGTGGTATGGTCCTCGAATGGCAGATCAAATTGCCAAAGAGGACCCAAATTGGCCAGAAAAGATGGCCTTTGCGCTCAGGCATATCCCGGAACCATGGGACTTGAGCGAGGGGAGTCCAAAGAGACCAGACCCTAATGATCCCCACGAGCGGTGGGAGGAGATCTCGGAATTGTCGTTCTCATCATGTGCTTCTCCTTTACCGGGTGATATGTCAACCCGTGCACAAGTGCATAGGATGGAGAAGGAGAGACGACGGATTCGTAACCGAGATCGTTTTGCTCGTGCAAAGAAATTAGACGAGCAAAAGGCCAGAAAGGCCAAACAACGGAGAGAGTTGAAAGCGCTGCGACGTGAGCGGGATCGTCAATTGAATCCTGAAAAGTATGAGCGTAAGCGAGCTCACAAACGCCAGCGCAAGGCTGAGATCAAGCGGGTTTTCTCCGCAGGAGGCAGCCAAAAGGCGCAGCGCCTGGAGGTACAGCCCAAGGTCGATGAGCTGGATCCGGCCGAGCAGGCTAAGGCCTTTGCCCGTATTGCCAAGGACGGGACCTCCACCCGCTGGGCAGACCAGCAGGACAGTAGCGGCAGTGACAGTGGTGTAAACCACCCTGCCCGCTTTGTCCCTCTCCAACCGGAGCCGGCATCGCCATCGGTTGTGGAAACCAGCGGTCCTAAGGTGCAAAGGATGCCGGAGAGGGAGATCCCGCTGGGAGAAGCAAAGGCGAAAGAACAGCCTGATAAGGCCAAAGACCCGCCTGCAGAGGCGAGAATACAGCCTAGAAAGGCAAAGGAGGAATCCAAAGGCCCGCAAAGGCCAGTTTTAGGTAAACATCCTGTTGAACTGTCTTTGCTGCGACCTGTTGTGAAAAATACACAGACGCGTAACCGTGCAGAAATTGGTGATTCTGCTGGTAACGATGAGATTGTGTATCTCGGTTCAGCAGGTGAACCTGCCAGTCCAATTCCCCGGGAAAGACGGGAGACATATGAGAGCCTGCAGAGGCAGGAAGCTGCTTTGCAGAAAGCAAAGGCGGATGCAGAGAAAGCTGCACAGCTTCGTTCCTTGATGGGGGATGAAGACTATGCAGCATATCTGGAGCTGCAAGAAGCAAAGCAGATTTCTCATGGACGGCAGGAAATTGCCTACAAACCGGCGAAACCGGGGCCTGGATACCAGGAACGCCGCGCCCAGCAAATGGCGGCCGATCAAAGAGGACGTGCCAAGGTGCCGCACGAGGCTGCAAAGCCCACCCCTGTGATGCGTGCCCCTGTCATACAGGACACGAGGGGCTTTTGGGATACGCTGGGTGCCTTTCATGACCCTCATGGAGGGGTATACTTTAAGGGGTATTATCATCCCCGTGGAGGACATGCCCCATACAGGGCCCAAGTCCCAAGGGACGCCCTCCAATGTATACCCGGGAAGCTGCGTGGCCTCTTTGATGCGCAGCAGATGGCACTGGGGATATACGTGCCAGAGGGTCAGGAAGCAGCCATGGAATGGCAGGCCATCCAGAGAACTGGCCGAAAAGTCCCTGAAGAGGGATCGGTGCAAATGCCCCCGGGACCATCGATGCAGGCAGGTCCCTCCACACCGGCTCGTCCAGGGGCTCAGCCAGAAATGGCGCCAAGACAGCCGGTGCGGCCTTATACAATGGGGCAGGCTGGACAGCGGACATCACAGCCTCCTGTGCAAACGACGCAGCGAAAGATTCAAAGGCTGCAGGAGATGTCTCCATTTGCGCCGGAGTCAGCTGTGTATCCGCCAGTTCGGTATTATCAGCCAGGGATGGCGACACAGCCCGGGAGGGCATACCAACCCGGAAGGGTACCGCAGACGGAGATCGCCCCAAGACAAGAGGAATACTCAACACCCGCTTACAGTGGATCATCCCATCCATCCGGATCGGGAGGTTACGAGAGGGTGTACGAGTACCCGCCCAGTCATTTCCAGACCCAGGAACCTCCACATGAGGAATTTCTGTTTGGGCCGGAGGTTGATCAGGCTGTTGAGCCACATCGGGCGGAAATGGGGCCTCCACCGCCTCCGGAGGGGTGCAATCCCCAAGGGCCGGGTTATACCGGTCAAGCCTATTTGGCAGCGGCGCAGGAGATTCCATATGCGCCAGTTTATTACGAACCCGGAAGGGAAGCTCAGGTGAGCATGAACATGCCTAAGATGAACAGTCAGGGTATGAAACCCCCAAAATGGAATGAAGATAAACAGGCCTTAACCAAGTGGTTACAAGAAATCATCATGTATTTCAAAACCACTATGGCACCCCGGACACAATGGGGATGGATAGCACTGAATACTCTTGAAGAGTCAGTGAAACATGGCCTCCTAGCCCAGTTGGGACACATATGGGGGATAACAATTGATGCAGAAGTGCTCTCACAGCCAGACTTTCAACTGTCATGGGAACAGTTTAAGTATGGCATGGAGACACTTTATGATCATAAATGTTCCGACTTCGAAATTTGGTCGGAAATAGCAGCCTTTACAAAGGCAGGGACCTCGGGTCCCGATACAATCAAATACATGCAGCTCTTGGAACAAATGTTTCTCAAGTGTGAGAACGAACTGGATGATTTTTCCAAGTTGCATGCATTGTATACTGGACTCCGTCCAGATATTAAGAGGAAATGCCTCTTAAATAAAGATGATGAGCAATGGACCACTTATGCCAGCCTGAGGGCGCATTTATATAAAGTGGGACCAACATATGACCAAGAACACAAGGCATATGGCTCTCGTCGAAATGAAAGCCGGGATGGCAAACCGCACACGAGTAATCGTCTTGCTCCTAACAGAGTTATTCAAAAATACCACGCATTGAAAGTGGATCGTCGTGGCAAACCAGTTTTGAATAACAGACCGAGAGGTCAAGGAGGGACGACTTACAAAAGTTCTCGTGTTGCTATGAAAATGCAGCCACAGGCTTCGCATGGGGAGCGGAACTACGAGCCGCTGGCCGATATCCGCGACCCAATGGAAGAAAAGATGGTCACCAACAGTGCGCAATTACGCGACACAACGTTGGAAGTCTTGAAGCGGGCTGGACGCTGTTACAAGTGCTTCAAGCCCTATTCAGCTGACCATCCCCGCGAATGCGAAGGGCGTGGAGTACTCCCGCAGATGCCGGTGAGTCCCGCTCGCAAACGCGTGTCAGCATTACATGCTTCCACCAAACTGTGTTTGGCAATGCGAAAGCATAACATCACCAGTGTGAAACTGCGAACTGCACCGCTGGATGTGCGCATGAATGCAGCACCGGTGATTCCTGTTCCGAAAGTGCGAGCTGCACAAATTGCGGTGAATCGTGTGATGAAATTGTCTCACACACCGGCGCAGCCGGACAGGACCAAAAAGGGTCCTCGCAGTGACCTCGATCGTTCTGATCGCATGTTGCATCCCACGCATTTTCAGCACATTCAATCACTGATTGCATATCGTTTCACACTTGATGCATGTGCCAACCCCAATGGGGATAATGCACTTTGCGAACGATATTGCTCAAGAGCCGACAGTTTCCTACGGAAACCACTCGCTCATGAATT
Organism: Ostreobium quekettii; assembly: GCA_905146915.1. Lineage (NCBI taxonomy): Eukaryota > Viridiplantae > Chlorophyta > Ulvophyceae > Bryopsidales > Ostreobiaceae > Ostreobium > Ostreobium quekettii. The sequence goes on from CAJHUC010001595.1 coordinate 23,105, forward strand.
TGCGTGGATTAATCCACCTTTCCAACAGGCAGCGTCCTTCTTGGACCATTATTTTGCGGA